>JAQIXW010002652.1:0-14870 GCA_034700685.1 Willowsia buskii | reverse complement strand
CTACTGTCCTGCTAGAGAAATCCGAAAGCTCAAATTGGCTGTAGAACGTGCATGGTAAATAGACAGAGGGAGGGAGATATTAGAGATGCAAGAGCGGATGAAAAAGGGATTAAATATTTTGCCGTGTTGGGAAGACGAATCTCAGGCAGGATCTACTCGCAGACACTTTTTCTGCAACTTATGACTTTCTATTATTTCTTTTAACCTTAAACTTCATCATGAAGGAGGGTTTAAAGTTCCAGTTTTTAAGATTTTAAAGATTAGGTGATATCCGCATCACCCACATCTTCCTAGTTTTTATCTTATTTTAAAATGTTCGTTTTCAGCTAACATTTATCAGCCACAATGGAGTACACATTCTTTCTACTTGTTAAGATGGACCATCATTGCAAGACTGAGAAAGAGAAGCTCTTGGAAATCCTCTTGTTTACAAACATTGAATGAACATATAAATTTGACCACGAGTATTCTTATTGCTTTCTCCGAGCCTGTCATTAAATATTCGCTAATAACCTTTTCTTAAAGAAATAAATAGTAACTGATATGGCAAGTTTTATCATTAGGACTCGAAGGACGCTAAATAAAATAATGTATTGTAAGTAGTAATGCAACACATCTCTTTGTGCAGCTTGACCAACTTATTTTATGTACAGTTGTATAGGGGATGTGAGTGGATGAAGTTCGGTAAATTGTAGCAAGTAATTTATATTTAATTACATGGCCTTTATAATTGCAATATTTTCATCTTTCGGATCGCATTTTTTCTTCTTTTTAAAGTCGGTCATCAATGAATTCGGTGGTATTGCATGGCATTACAAAACTGCACAGTCTTTATATGCTTGATGTACACATCTGTCTTTAAATTAAAACAAACGGAAATGACTTTCTTCTTTCTCAGGGTAGACTTATTACTTAATGCAAACAAACAGCTTGAGAAAGCACTTCCGGCTTTGCACTTTTGCCTTACAACTCTACTTTTCTTCTCATAGAAGGCAATGATACTTTGTCTCCCCCACCTCGTCAACCTCCCTCGTAATTTTGTCAGAGGCTGTTTCGTGACTTGCATTATGATTTTCAATACATCCCACCAAAAAATTTGAGCGAAAATCGAAACTTTCTACAATTTTATAAAAAATATTCACCCACTTAAAACCCACAATGCGAAATCTCGTTGTTAAAGAATTCATAGGTAGAGGGATATAAAATGGAGCGTTTTTTATTCCCGTGGCAGTTATCATTTAAACATTAGCACAGTAGGTCAATGAAAAACTTTCTTTGTAAAACTGAATAATATTATGCATTTATTTTGCAGCACCGATACCTAATTTGTATACTGTGGCTACAGGACTTTTGAAAGTAAAACACAGCTAGAAGCTCTTTTGTCAAAAAATCATTGAAATCGATTGTTATTTGCTCAGTTCTAATAATCATTATTATTAATATTTAAAGAAAATTATTTATACTACAACAACTTACCTATCAATTTTGATCAACACACCTACAACTCATTTTTCTATATGTAATGCCGGAGGTGGCCACATGCACATGTTCTTCCAACTCACCACAAGAGCAGCATCAACATATTTGCAACGAGATACCCCAAACGAGTACTTCTAATGTAGAAAATATTGAAGGAAACCAAATTACTACTGGCCGTAAGTGTCAACGATGTAATACCTCTTCGGAATCCTTGCATGTGGAAATCGGGGACACATCCTCATGGAGCAATCGTATGCAAGAAATTCAGGCGTCCAGACGAAATATCAAGTATTCAAGAAGGTTGGTTCAAGGATTCGGACTTTTCGATATGTGGCTTGCCATTTGGCACTTGATTTTGCTGTATATCAGTACAATTCAGTTACCACCTCAAGGATTTACAGGTAATTAGCAAAAATATTGCCATGTTTTTAAATCAATATTTTCAAGCATTTTTCGTTAAATTTAAATTGCTTGGTACCAAATTTAAAATTGTTTCAGTAAGCACCATCTGGAGATTTGTCGTTGATCCGATAGCGTTTATTGGGCTGCTTGTCTTTGCTAAATGTCTGCTACTTGGATTGGAAAGTGTAAGTTTGGAATGATAAATCTTTGTCCTTCATTTATGTATTTTATCTGACTTTTACTTTTTGCATTTGTTTTAATCTACAGGAATCCAATGAAAAAATAGTTTGGCGTTGCCGGCTATGGATCTATTTTCAGATATTTTTTCTTCTATATTCTTTAGTGGATCTTCTATACACAGATTATACTAAGGAAATAGGCGGTCTCAAATATTATTATGGACCAGCTAGTTGGGTATTACTGTCTATAAGATTTGTCGCTATTCTTTTTGTAATGTACTTTATATCACAGCTGCGAAATTTTGATTAAGGAATATTTATTGGTAATCTCATTTCTGTATATAATTTTTGGGGATATTGTGTGTTTTCGTAGTATTTTAGATGCACGCGTATACCAATTAGGAATTTATTAGTACTCAACTGTAATATTTATGATATATTTAACTTTCATTCTATTCCATTCATTTCATTCCAATCTTACCATCATTTCATTGAATAACTGCTTTCAACTCTTAAAGAAGAATTACGAAGCAGACACGAGAATGACAAAAAAACGCATTTAATTAATTTAAAACACCTTTATAGAATTTGTGACTTATGGTGCATATTTATAAAAACTAGAGTAAACAACTTTTATTTGTCAAATAAAAGAGTTTCAAGCAATTATTTTACCGAAAAAATATGACTACGCACATTTTTTAAACAAAGAACTTAAGTATCAATAAAATTACATTCATTTATTAATGCTACATAATTTTCCTTCACAGCTTTCCAAAGAGAAATGAAAATATAATTATAGCATCACTTACGATATATTTCGAATTTCACCCTCTCACAAAACAAGTATTTATCAGCATAGACATAAGCATTTTTGAATTACTAAGACAAATAGCCTGAAAAATATTCAAATACACATGCGTTCCTTCTTCTTTTCTATCTATCTTTTATTTCCTCCAATTTCTTTCTTGCTATGATAAACTTCCGGTGGAACGCTATGGAATATCTAAAAGCTCTAATCTGATGTGGAAAGCCGACAGTATACAATTAAAACCAGGGTGAAAGTCAAAGATGGAAGATGATACAGAAAAGAACCTTTCACCGTGTTAAGAAGAATATGGAAAGTTATATAGTGGCGGACACTTCATCTGCAAATTACCTATAGCTTTTTCCTGTAATCTTGAACTACACAATTTATGACATTTTAAATGTTTCCCATTTTTAAACAATTTTTAAGGAGTATTTCCTCATCTATTTGCAGCCAGATATAACATTATGAATAATTTAGTATTCTAAAAAGAATCTTAAGAGCATTTTGTATTGGGCTTTTATGAAAAATATATTTATATGAGTTTTTTAGTTTATAGTAGATCTACCGTAATATAACGCAATTTTTTAAAACTTGTGTCTAGTAATAAACCAAGCGGTTATTTTATTTAAGCATTATAAATTTAAAGTTGTAAGGGCTTGAAATACTTCAAGTGCTATGAAGATATATATATTAGATATATACTATTTGGTATTTACATTGTAAAGCTACTTGAATGGTATTAAGATTTTATAATTTAAAGCTACATATGGGTGGGTGTAGTGCGAGGAAGGAAATTAAATATTGCAAATTCAGTGCAAATAATATAAATTGTTAAAATGACAGTAACTGCCATATAACCTGACTTTGTGTGCCCATTTTACATACCAATAACGCGTAATGCGTCATACTTTTCCATATCTTGCTTTCCTCAAGTTTTTCTCTTTACTATAGTAAAGCTCTGCTGACCTACTAGAGAAAACCTTAAAGCTCTGTGGAACGCTCGTGGCAAACCAACAAAGCGATGGGGAAAGTAGAGATGCAAAAGCGGATGAGAAAGAGATTAAATCTTTCACCGTGTTCAGAAGGAGACTATCACGGAATATCTACTAGCAGACAGTATTTCTGTAGCTTATGATTTTTTTTTGTTATTCCATTTGACTTTAAACTACATCATGAATCGCATTCTTCCTATTTGTTTAGATAGACCATCAGCACACGTCTGAATAGGACCAGCTCTTAGAATCCCCCTAGTTCATCTAAATACATTATAAAACCCTTATTGGCAGATTAGTTTACTTTTTAAATTATTCATGGTGTGACGATTTGTAGAAAATTATGTTTCTATAATAAACTTCTAGAAATCTGTAAGAAAACTTATCAGCCCTATAAAATTGCAATATTTTCATATTTCTTATCGCATTCTTTTCTTAAATGTTGGTCGTCATGTTTTTCATTCATGTTTATTGCATGATATTGCACAACTGCACACTATAAATATAGGCCTTCTAAATCTATAAGCTATGACAAACGGAAATGACTTTTCTTTCTCAAGGTTGACTTATCACTTCATGTAAACAAGCAGCTTCTGCCATAAAAGCATTCTCCTTTTAAAGCGGTTCCGGAGATCATAGTTTTGCCGCACCATCTTCTCTTGCGGGGCAATGACGTTTTGTTTCCCCCAACTCCTCAACTTCCCTCAATAAATTGACGTAGGCTGTTTCGTGACTAGTATCATGATTTTTAATGCATCCCACAGAAAAATTTAAATGAAAATAAGAACTCTTTGCAAATTAAGAAAATATAAGTAAGTAGGTAGAAAAATAAGTAGGAACCCACTCAAAAAATAGAAAGTGAAATCGCTTTGTTAAAAAATCATAAGTGGAAGGATATAAAATGGAGCCTTTTGTTTTTCCCTTGGCAGTTTTCATGCAGACTTTAAGCTAGTCGGTTAAAGTGAAACTTTTATACATATTAATTTCGTTACATTTCATTGAAAGTAGAACACATCTTAAAGGTATTTTCTTACAGAATTAATTCAAATAATTTTTGTGTGCTCAGTTATTTTTTATATTACTGATAGGGTTTTCCTTAATCATCCATATCCATACATAGAAAAATAACCAGACCATCAACTGGCTGTTTTTTTCCATGAACTTTGCCGGAGGGGGCCATGTATCCTTGTTCTTCCAAGTCGCTATTTCCGCAGAATCAAGATATTTGTAACGAGACAACTCAAGAGACATCATTTACATCTAATGTGGAAGGTACTGAAGAAAACCGAATTAATACTTGTCGTATTTGTCGACGGCGTATTACATCCTCGGAATCACTGCATGTAGAAATCGGGGACACATCATCATTTAGTAATCGTATGCCAGATGTTCAGGAACCCGGACGAAATATCAAGTATATAAGAAGATCAATTCAAGGATTTGGACTTTTTGATGTGGGGCATGCTATTTGGCACTTAATTTTGCTGTATATCAGTACGATTCAGTTACCACCTTATGTATTTACAGGTAATTATTAATTAACTAATTAATTATTTGAGTAAAAAGTGACCTTACGATTAGTTTCATTGTTTGCTTAAAACCGAATTAATTTTTTTTATAGCAAACATCATCTGGAGATTTATTGTCGACCCGGTAGCGTTTATTGGGCTGCTTGTTCTTGCTGAGTTTCTGCTACTTGGTTTGGAACACGTAAGTTACGAATAAATGTTTTTATCTGACTCATTAAAGTTTGACTATTACAGATAATTTATGCTATTAATTTAAATCTATAGGAATCAAATGAAAAAGTAATTTGGCATTGCCGGCTATGGATATATTCTCAGCCGCTTTTCCTTCTATATTCTATAGTAGATCTTCTATATGTCGAATATCCTCAAGACATAGGTGATTACAAATATTATTATGTAACTGTCAACTGTGTATTACTGTCTATAAGATTTGTCGTCATTATTTTGGTGAAGTACTTCATGTCACAGCTACAAACTTTTGATTAACGGATGTGGTTTGATAGTCTTATTTGTATTGTTAATTATTGGGGCAAGTGTGCATATTTGTGGTATTTTAGATGCATGCATGTACTATCTAGCAATTTAGTAGCCTACACCTGAAATATTTTTGGTAATACTACTTTAAATATATGTGCTCAAATTTACAATTATTTGGTGAGAATGTCAAGCATTCCAGTGAATAACAGCTTTTGACTCTTTTTTAAACGAAATTTTATGTAATAATAACCGAAAAGTGAAATGGTCGCTATCGCTGGTCGGCTTTACATTTATTATTTAAACATTTATTTGAGTCAGGTTGAAAGCAAGCAATATAACATACTTTTCGTTTTTTATGTTTAGAAGAATAAATTAGCGCCATTCTTTAGAAATAAGACAGTTTTCAGAACAAAAAAAGAAAGAATGAAAAATAAAAACATTTATATCACTGCCCTCCTACCACATTAGATGAATATGAAAGTGGCAGATATAATAATTACGTATTTTCTTTTGTGTCAAGATAACGGTTGATATGAAATTAAAATACGTAGGTTAGATATGCTCGACACATTCTCTTTAAAAATGCTGGCAACACTCATCGTTACGTATTGCGAATAAGATGTAAAAAATAATTGATAAAATTAACGTAAAGTAAAGCTCATATGTTGTATAAAGCTATATCCTTGTGATATCATGCTATAAAATTCCTAATTTTTAAGCTATATTTTTGTCTTCATTTTCTTATACATTTGCCAAGTTTAGGTTGTTTAAGACATAAATGCTTTCTAATTCAAGTCGGACGTTAAGTGCAAGCACTATCTGCTCCACATTGTTAAATGGTTGTACAAACGGGCTTTTATTTTAAAATATAATTTACAAATTGTGAAATTTAAGTTACTTCATAATTACACTTACTTCATGCGCATCTCAAACTGTGATGTTCTCAAGTATTGAAGTACTATATACATACCTACTTACCTATGTAATCTTATTCAAAACTCTTAGTCACTCAAATCTCATTTAATTGAGCACTGTATAAAATTGATTGACACAAGAAAAAATTTAGTTTCAAATGATGGTCAGAAGGTTTTGTTCTGTGCTTTCCAGGTTAAGCATTCACCTTCTACGTGTGCTTGTGATTGCAGTGAAAATGGCCTCTCTCATTTCTCCCACATCCATATTCCCCGCATACGATAATATATTCCTGTTGTTTGCAGAATGCACAATATATTTTATTCGTAGTTTAGGAGACATGCCCATCCTTCATGAGGGCATGATGGATTGGTGCATTCAGCAAGGCTGTTCCACATTGCATACAAATTGGAATGCATCATTTCGAGAGCCTCCAAGTCCGTTTGAAAAGAAAACTCGCATCTATCTGAATCTAACAAAAGAGAACTCTTTCCCAAAACATTCCCCAAGATGCATGGTTCATCTGCCAAGCGTAAACACCGACCATACTGGCGGTGATGTAAAATTTAGATACATTGGCGCCGATCATCCGGATATCAAGGGGAAAGTATCTGCCTACTATCGAATAAATACCTACTTTAATTTACTTCCTACCTTTTCCTGGATGCATGAAAACGGTAGCGTTGGATTGGCTAATTCAAAAGGGAACTTTATCACAATTCTGCTGAATTTGGATAAGTTTGGGTTGCATTGCACATTCGTGGATAAACTAGGATCCGGGGGATTTTTGCCACATTACGATTATTTCATTTTTGAGTGGAGAAACGGCATGTTTATGGAGTTAACTAAGGTCCATCAGATCTTATATAAACCCAAATCAAAGGCTAGCCTTATCGGAACGTGTCGCAATATTATGCAACAATTTCGTAGACCCAGAGACCCTTTCGATTCACCGGAGTGTTCGTTTGACGTAATTCGCTATAATATAATTATTGGTAAACGGAGAATATCAGAGAAATGCATTATTTATCTTATAGCAGCAAAGATGAATATGAGCAATGATGATATGTGGAATGTGGGCTTAAACACGCTCGAAATTATCTCTGAACGCGAAGAGCTTCCGACACCTCATGGTGTTAAAACAAGGGGCATTGTATTTTCAGTTTGGGAATTTCACCAGGAAACGAAAGATCGTCTTTTTGATTTCTGGGTGATACTTTCCCCGTTTCGGTGGCCTGTATGGATAGCTCTAATATTCTCAAGTGGATACACAATATATCTTATAAAACTCTCCTCAAGAATAGAGGATACAGCACAATTAGTCTTAACATTTCTTGCTCCCCTGATAGATCAAGGTAGCTCTTTTACATCTGCTTTGCGTAAAGACAACTTTCACTTGGTTGTAGTTTGGTTAACTATGTGTATATTTATAACACAAATGTATACATTTGAAATATTTGCGGCACTGGCTTTACATAAAAGTTTCAGTAATGTTCCAAATTCACTAAAGGAAGTGATTGAAACCAAATCAGTTCCAATATTAGCGCACTCAGGAATAGATAATTTAAATGAGGAAATGAGGAAATATATGCCGGAGTTTATACGGTTTGATCACAGTTTAGACATGAGTTTTTCAATCGATTGGCCATTAGGTGCAATCCAGAATTCTCCCCAACTTGTAAAGCTTTGTCAAAGACTAAAAGCTTCAAATATTGTAAGGTGCTTAGGCAGAAACAAGTTTGCATTTGCGTACGAGGTTGTGTCAGGAGACTGGGATAGAACTGATCCCTTTTGGATGAAAATTCTTTTGCGGATAGGGGGATATATTCAGATTAAAGGAAGGGGTGAGTTGGAGTTTCAGAAAATGGAATTCTGGTCAACTAAATTTGCAAGTTTTAGATGGGCTGATTTTCAGCACTATTTGAAAAATATTGTTGCTGCAGGCATTTATGACTTTCACTTTAATTTCGAAAATATTCTATTGCGTCATGAAGTGAAACAGTTGATAGTTAATCTGACGTCCTATTTAGAGAATCAAGTAACCTCAGAGAATGGTATGGTATCTGAGATTAAATTGCTTCAATATTTTTTTGAAGAAGATGCCACTGAGAGCCCCGATGAATATAATCCCTTAACTATTTTTAATTTTCGAGCTATTTGGTTACTTCAAATAGTAATATATTTTCTCAGTTTTTGTGGTTTAGTGCAAGAAATATTTTAAGCGAACAAAACATAAGATTCCATGTTTCAATTATGCTTGCATATGGTAGGTTACCTAGAATGTCAAATTCAATTTATTAATATGGTGAAAGTAGCTGTAAGCAAATACTATATATAACTTAAATTTCTAAACCTGGATTGTTCATGCCATCATTTGTTTTATGATTTTAAAAATATCTTTCATATATTCAAATAAAGTCAATGTATTATACAATTCACCAATGGAATATTATATATTATGGGTCATATATCAACATATCAGATTATATGTAGAGTTATTTTGATTCAATACTCCGTTATTGAGTTGGTACTAGTAACTAGTTATATTTTTACATATTGTACCAACAATCATGATTTAAAGGAAACAAAGCATTATTATGACCAATGTCTAGATTGTATTCAAATACAGGTTATAACCAGAACATTTGCGTAAATGCACATTCACCAAATTTATAGTGAACTTTGTCTTAACAAAATAACAACATATGTATCAATCAAACATCATAATAACCTCAAAAAACGAAGGCTTAAAGTCGATAAGTAATAAACTAAAAGACCGGCACCAGCCAACCAAAAAATCCATACCTGATTTTAATATGAGAAATACTTCTCGCTTTCTTACAATCTATTTTGTTACCTTTAGTTTTTGATTTTCTATAGGCAAAACACGTTCTTCAACGAATTACCTTAACGGAATCTGCTGCCATTTGCAATGTCATGCAAGCAATATTAAGTTAAACACCTGTACATACTACAACAATTACAAATACCATTGTAATCCAGATATACGCAGGTAAGGAAATATTATCTGGTGATGATAGAACAATAATCCAGAATAGGAAAACAATAATCCAAAAAAACTAAGCGCAACATATATAAGCTCAGTTGATACGCTTTTTGCTGAATTAAATATAATTGACCAAATAGACTAATAATTAGTCTTACACATGGCGTCATCAGAATTGTATATAAATAAACTTCGATACATTGGATCAGGTAAAATGAGCTCAAAAACAAAGCCAACCCCATCTGTAGCCGATATGACATGAGCAATTGGGCAGAAATATGTGGATACACGGCTTGCAGGAGCAATCAGATAATCAAATATTGAAAAACTTCTCTCATCTAATTTATCTTCGTTGCTGTGTTTCAGGATGTCTGAAATCAATAAAAGGTAAAATGTATTTAAAATTGTGCAATCAGAAATATACTCACGTAAATATCAAAATCGATCTAAAGAACTCAATGCAGTCTTGCAAAACGCATTGGAAAAGAGACCAGTACCTTTTCGGAAAATATTTGCAATATGCATGCTGCGTTGACTAAATTCATGATTTCGCTGCTTCTCGTTACGATCAAAAGCAATATAATAATAATTGCAGTAGATGTTATACAAATTAGTAAAAGCAAAACCATCACATTCTTTCCCACTGGGATTTTAATATCAAAATGTAGGTCAATCGCATACAATATGGCTTGAGCTTGTACGAGCCCCAACAGCAAACAAAAAGGAAGAAAACGACGATCCATGACACTTTCTAAAGCCAACTTCTGGTTATTATCGAGGATTATTGGATTTGGCCACATGAAGCTGTAGAACCGAAAATTCATCTTAAAAGCCCTTAGCTCACGATCTGTTAGCATCATTACTGATTCCATGAGTTATCAGAAGGATTATGTTTGGCACGAAGCAAATGTAAAAATGAACCTTTTACTCTTGTCCGACCTAAAAAAATATAGAGCTTTGAAATGCAATTAGAAAAGTTAATTGGTTTTGTGAATGATATTTAGCATGCCATACTGTGCTTCGATGGAAAAGTACTAAATTGCAAATATGAACTTTAAAAAAACCCGGGAAGAGACGTCAATTAACTGATTGGCATCACTATTCAATCAACTAGTCTTTCCGACAGAAATGGCTTCAGCATAATATATATCCCGCGTAGACACGCATGGTATACAAAGTTCGGAATTAATTCTATCATGTTTGTCATTTTCTATTAAAGCAATTTGCACATGGAGCCGTCTTGATATTTAGCATTTGCTGACGTGACCGTTGAATTTGAACTTTCTAAGAAATAAAAATTAACAATTATTCAGAAGCGCCCTTAGGTATACCTAATTATTCTAGACAACAAGTATTTATTTCGTCAAAATATTTAAATTAAACGCAAGAAAATGAGACTAAAGTACGTTCATATCGACACTTAATAAGAAAAGAGTGAAAACTTAACACTCTTCCAGCAGAACACCATCTATGAAACGTGAGAGAGGTGAGTTTATCATAAGTTTTAATTAACTTTTATTTACTTTGAAAACTCGGATAACTAATAATTATTGAATTGCTTATCAGTTTATTCCCTGTTGCTAGTTAACCTTAAAATTCAATCTAAATATTTTTTGGTTATTTATTAGCTTTCAATTGTTTTATTTTAGACATATTGCAATAAAACTACAAAAAATATTGAGTAAAATTAAGCCATATAGGAAAGAGGTTGATATCGACTTCAAGAAACATAAAAATAGAGGTAATTTTTTACCATAATTGTGGCTCTCAAAGACAAACCATCAATGACAAATTTAGTTTTTCGTTAAATATTTTTAGTTAAATATAAATAGTTGAAAACTCCTACATAGTAACTACATGTCCTAAATTTAGATGTAAAAACATTGCGCATTAGTGTAAGCTAAATTGATGTGATATGCCATGCGTATGCATTGTTTTAGGGGGAAAACATTTTCGTCGCTCAAAAACTCCGGATTCCTCACCCGTTTTTCACGGTTTTGGCTCTAAAGTCTGAAAAATAGGAAATGGGTGACGAATCCGGAATATATCGGTGATAAATACTTTAGAAAAAGAAAACAACTTGACCTTTTACGTAAGGAACGTAGACATACTGACGACTAGACAGTCGCCTTCTTTTACTTCCAAATAAATGTCAAGTGAGCCGGTCTATACACGATTGTATCATAAGATATTAGAATAAGCTTGAAAATGCGTCATGTTTTTGAAAGATCAAATTGCTTTTTTTATTAAAAGGTCAAATTGTTTTTGTTCTCGTCCATTCGCTCTCATTTCAAAACCAATCTTTGTTAATTTTATTTTTTGATAAATTAGTTATGATATAAAACAATCATGTTAATAGAAAACAATTCACATAGTTCTATCATTTGTTCAATAGCCGTGGTTTTCTTTACAAAGAAACATCTGCTAATGTAAATCATATCGAAGTACAAGTGGTTGTTGTGATTTATTTGATGAGAATTGTGAAAATATTACTGTAACTTACGAAATAATGTTTAACGTGAATCAAGAGTGTGACTAACTTTAAAGGATAAAAATCTGGTGACTTTAACTTTGAGCAGGGGAGAAGACTACCATTTAAAAAAATTAAAAACGTATGAAATCAAAATATTTGAGCATCCTGAACTGGATTTACCCGATATAAATTAAAATTTAGGAGATAACTCCCATTTTTAATTGTCCCTCTAAAATGAAGCTTTACAGTGCAAGCATATTTAAATTCTACAATTCGGTTTTCCGACTGCATCAGAAACTATCTCCATGTGTTTTTCATTGGAATGAGGAACTTGAGTTATTTCAAATTAACCAGAGGACGGAGGCAAGAAAAAGTTGCAATTTCTTTAGCCTCTGGTGCTTTAACACATTCGTTGTTGCAGGGCTAATTGGATTTGGTAGCTGTTTGGATGTAGTTTTCAACCGACGTTTCCTAAGTCGGCCGCTTGTATACCTTGCCATTGGATTAGGGTCAATGTCTCTTCTGTACTGGGCCACGGCATACATTCTGATCAGAAATAGCGAATCATTTGTCAATGGACTTGAACGTCTGCAAAGCTTAGCCTTCATCCTAGGTATTGAAAAAAGCAACAAGATATATATAAATATTCAAAATGCATGTACAAGTTGATAATTTTCATATAATTATAATTCATATAGATGTCAAATACCAAAATATGCCTCTCCGAAGCCGACGTCATTTTCACTCAATGAGATACTGGAAAAATGTCGTTTATACCTTCAAGGCTTTTTCGTTGGTATTGTGTTTAGCACCTCTGTTATTTGCTCTTGCTACGGATTATCTAAATTTAGACCCATTTTATTACACTTTTAACAAGTTTCTTAGCAAATCTATGTTTTGTTCCTTAGACAATACTCCATGTTCCGAAATATTACAGGGTTTTGTAATCTTTTTTAGAATTTTATGCTCATTTATTTGTGTAGTTGAAGCATGTCGCTTCTTACTTCTTATTTTGTTGCTGTTTATGTATATTATGGAACTATTCACTTCATGTCTTCAAGTTTTAGAGTGCTTATGTCCACCAATATTTAAATCTATAGTGTGCAAAGCTGATTTGTATCGTCGTTTTTTCAAGTGGTGGAGGGCATTTCACGTGGTTCAGTTGTCAATAAGTGACATTTTGTACACCTTTATTGCCGTTTTAATGGGTGATGGTTTTGTAATATTTATCCTTTGCAATTCTGCGACTATTAAGTGCTTCGAAACTTTACCTCCGGCCTTGTATGTGTTCATTCCAACGTTGTCAGTGTTTCTGGTATTTGTTGTATTCGTCTTTCTTCAGTTGGCAGTTGAGGTTCATATAAAAAGTTGCAAAATTCTGCGAAAGCTGAATATCAACTATGCATCTAATTTTGTTTTTTTGAATCATGGTAGTGGAAACAGGGAAAGAAAAGCTGTGAAAAGAATTTGTCGTGTGCTTCACCCGTTTTCATTAAGTTGTGGTTCTTTCTACCCATTACAAACGGGATCCGGAGCGGATTACTATTTTCACGTGATTGTAAGAACTGCAGATATGGTCCTTCTGCCCATTTGGTAGGTTATGAAGCTACATCACTGACACTTAAGGAGCAAAGGTAAATATCGTTTCTAAGCAGAAATTTATATTTTATGCCCACAAAGGGTTGTGAGTAAAAAATGATGCTCACTGAGTAAAGTCGAAGTGGGATTGTACGATAATTTTAATCACGGATTTCAAATATTAATTATCAATATTATCATCTAGTTACAGTCATATGGCCGTTTAAACGCATCCTTTATTTCATGTTCATTAGATAAAAAATATAAATAAACTGATTATTAGACGAAATGCTTTAATTTCAGTCAGTATGGGTGTTTAAAGGACTCGCATAAAGACATTTTTGAAATATTATTCGACATGGCTGTAGTGACGCATCAGCAATGTTACAAGTACAAGCCCTCTTAGCCGATGCCAGAATCATAATTATCACCAAAATTGCATCCATATGGACAAAATTCAATTTACTTCTGATAAAGTCCATTGAACACACTTAAAGCTTAGTAGCATATAGGATCTACCATACTCATCTTTTGCTGATATTTTCTGAGCTTGAAACTTTGTAAGTACCAAACAAACACCTGCAGGCTTTCTTCATTTAATAAATAGTCTAAGCTGATGATTATTTTAAACACTTCAAAAATCTCTATTTTTCTTAAAGCAGTCAACCATAAAATATTAACGAGTACTTGAACCGCTTTTGTTAGGCTGCTCCTCTTACCTCTTAAACTAGATATTGTATTGATTGTATTGTAGGCCATTTTTAATTTGCTGAATATTTTCAATCATAACTCATTCGTTCTTGCTTTAGTAAGATTGCCTTTTCTCAACATGCTATAAATTAAATATAATAATTTCTCAACATTTATTCGCTATTAGACCCAACACAGGAATCGAAGAAGTCGAAGTAAATATCCAGTATTACTAATACTGCATTAGCTACAATAAAGCTTCACATAAATATGTTCAGTCTACACGCATTACTTTTGCTCTTAATAAACTGCAAAATCGTATGCACCATTCTTATATTTCCAAG
>JAQIXW010002651.1:0-14871 GCA_034700685.1 Willowsia buskii | reverse complement strand
TAGCCTGCGGATTCCACAAAAAGAGTACATTCTCTTACCACTTGGATTTATATATACGAAAGCAAGAAATATAGGTATAACAGAATTATACTTGATCCTTTTAATTGTATAGATCCGCCCAGAAGAATTGTACTAATATGTAAATAAAAAACACTAAAAGAGGTCATGAAATAACCACGATAATAGTAGATTTATGTCTGACGGTTATATTTGAGGTCTGTGTTTAAGCAGCAGATGCGCTTTCATCCGAGTGTAAATACATGTACATTTAACAATTTTATTAACAAAGAACATACAGTATAAATATTAAAGGCGATCAGTATTTTGCCGGATAGTGATTTATTAGTGACCCTAAAATAAGCCCTGAAATGCTTTCTCTCGCTCTCCCTCTATCTCTCTCTTTCCTTCTGAGTGAGAGTTCTGAGAGTGAATTTGGCTATTAAACCAGTTAGCCGGAGAAGAATGGGTTGCTGTTCCTTGGCATAATGCAATGCTTATTATAAGAACCGCATTATGCTATATTATGTGCTAAAAATCCACACAACAGTGTATGTGATGCGTGATGATATTATGTATTGGTTGCGCAATAGTGCAATTCATTTTTGTCTCCGTGTAGGTTTTTTTGTCTCCTTTTCTACAGACACACATGAGAGGAGAAAAGGGACCCTCTAAAAATGTATGCTTTAAATATGATGCAGTTTTGGGTAGGTGCCTTGCCTCTATGGTTTCTGTGTGTGGTTGCTTGTCCTGTATAAGAAATTGTGTAATATGTGGAACGAATTGAAATAAAACAAGCAAGCTAAGCGAGGCCTTAATTCTTTTGTGATGACAAACATAAAACTGTCATTTGCAGTCATTATTCTTAATAATCTGTGGAATCGTAAAACGTGGCCATGTAATGTCATCGTATGATTATTATGGGCGATTTCCTTATTCTCTCGAATTTCAATTCTTCTCGGTCGATTCAGTAAAAGCTGAAATGGAGCTGTGTGAGTGGAGAATTGGACGCCACTCAGAAAATGAGCGCTATGTTAGCTTAAGTCCTCGTATACTCCATTATAAATATCATAATGATAGCAAATTTCTTGTGTTTCCTGCCATTGGAAGATGTGAAGAAGTATAACTCCCACAAGATCACTGTTGATATTTTAATGCTCAATATTGTACAAATATTTTGGTATACACAGTTGTATACATCTATGTACATATTATCGAATATCTGCTGGAAAATGCAGCCAACACAGTAGCTAAAGAGATTGTAGTAAATGCTTATAAAAAAGGACATGTATTCAATGACCAAGTTAAGTAGTAGGTTTCAATGAACCCAAAAAAATACTCTGATTTTGCTGCGGTCGTTGAAGAAGTGTACCTACGCGATGAAGCAAATCGAATGAGATGAATTGAGCATTTCATATATGAATTTACCAGAGTCGATTCACTTTTACCATATATTCAAAAGATGTAATAAGACCAGAGTACTAGAAATACTGGAATTTATACCTAGGATGAAGTATTCAGAGAGCATGGTTCAGTCCTACCAGCCGCAGCCTCCAGCGTTGTTCGCAATTATTTTCAGATATGCTGAAAATGCCTTTGTTCGGATCAATGTCCTTTCTCGATCAAAGATTGATTTCAGTTCTTATGATGATGATTTCCCGATACCTATCCTGCGTACACTTGACTACATGTATGTAATGTTGTTGATAGCCTATTTACTTTTCCCTCTTTTATTTTTAAGCAATCAAAAGTTAAGGATCGATCGTGAACTCTATAGCCACATACGTTTATCCTGTAGATTATCCGAGAAGATGTATACGTGAAAGTACACATAGAAATGTAAACTTTTATTCTAGTTCACCTGCGACGAGTGAAGAATTTGTAATAATATAGCACACAATTTAAAGGTCTAGCGCAATAAACTTTGTGTGTCTTTCTCCCTGTGTGAGTGAGTGAACCCACAGTACATTTATATAAAGCAATGCATCATCATCAAACGAAAGAAAATTACATTTTCAGCTCGCCGAGAAAACGTTTCTAGTTTTACAAAAATGTAACCAGATTGTTTTTGACGTTTCTATTTCTTTCTTGTTAAAGGTGATTCAATAAAACTCCATTGTCTACTCCTGTTTATGCTTCTCCTACCTTTCCAACAAAAAAAAGATGATTTTTTTGTCGAATAAACAAAAAAGGAAGAAAAGGAATTCAAGAGAATAGGTAAAGGTAGCAGAGGAGCATTCTAAAATATGGCAATTGATGCAGTTAAGTATGTTTTGAAAGAGGAACAAGAAGGATAAGAATACAAAAGGGAGAACTTCATAAAAGCGGGATACACATAAATCGTTGGGCTTTCTATACATTCCTAAGTTTGTCCCTGCTTTCTCTCTACTTTTTACTGTATAAGTTCTTTGGATTGGAACAATGAGGTAGCCTTTTAAGGTTAGAATTGCCTGTTATCATGACGAACGTATACTTACTTATTTAATATACATTGCCCACTGTTGTAGGAAATAATAGGTACGTATTTATTTAAGTATGACAAGGTAAATAATGTGAGTACACCGCAACAACAGAAACAGTCGGAGTTACTAAAAAAAACCATCAGAGCCACACATGTCGTGGCAGTGGTGGTGGTGGTAGCAGTGGTTTGTGTATTTTACGTTACATTTTCCTCCTGGCTTTCCTCCTTTGCTTCGCTGGCTACCTTGTGTCATTTTAGCTGTAACCAACACATCTTTCCTTTAAAAATAAAAAAATAAAAGACTTCCTTTTCCATTTTCTCCTCTTTGCTATTATGCTTTTCCTCCTTTCCCAGCCCCAGCTTTTATTGCAAAGTGATGACTATAACATTGGTTAGGTTGTTGAAGAACACTTGAGAGAGCGAGTCTCTGAAAATCTGAGCAGAAAGTCGTAAAACAAGTGAATTCGAATGATTTTAAAGCACTTGTCCTCATCTACGAAAAGAGAGAGGCAGCCATCACCACATTACATTCACCTTAATACCTTGTGTATCTACTTCTCTAATATGAAGTTTTATGTTAGCATACATCCTTTACCGACATATGCACGTGGAGGGAGATACACATTTCCCTCTTGGTCACTTCCCATCTCTCACTCTCTCTCTCTCTCTTAACCAAACTCTCTGTATTTTATTTCGTTATTTACACGTTACTTTACTACGCGTAAAAAGTTTGCCTATATAAAACGGAAAACTTTTTTTTTCAACTGTGCACACACACACACACACATTCCTCGACAACGACGATGACTGTGTGCAATAAACACTTCACCATTAATACCTTGTATTTCCATTTTATTTTAATGTGGGGAAGAAGGAGGAATATGGGACTTGGGTTGTGTATCTGGGTTGAGCTGCACAAGTTTTTATTACATGAAGGAGCTTAAAGAGTTTTTAGTAGACTGATGATGATGATGATCGCGATAGTAATAATACGTTTCTGCTCCGGGTGATGTATAAAGTTATTATTGCCTATTAAAGGGATGATGCATTTAAATTCACGCTGTACTCCCCCTTCTCCGAGCACTAAAGGCTAGGCGACATTTTTTGTTGGATTATTATGGTTTACATAAAACACTTGTTTATGCTTAAAAGGTAATAGATTTCCGCTCTATAGTTGACATGTGAGTGTGTGGAGCGTAAAGAGAGAGAGAGAGAGGAGCATACTCTTATGGAAATTAAACCAATCAGGCATGCAATCTGCAATCTCAAATGTGAAAGACGGAATTCAGCGAGGCAGTTTAAGTTTAAAAATTATATGCTTTGGTAAGTACTGTAATAGAGTTACATTGTGCGGAATAACTTTACTAGCCCTTATTTATGTGTCGTAAGAAGGAAAATATCATGGGAGTCTAGGAAAGTACCTATTTTTCCTTGCATCTTGCATTCATGTCTGGTTTCCTTCCAGAATTGGGTATTATTGAATGGAAAGATGCAGAAAGTCGGTTGCTTTCTCAAAAAAATAAATAAGAGTGTGTATTCAACAGATGTATTTATTAAAGCAAAGCCAGATGTCGGTTTCCTTTTTTTCGTGGAAAGTTTCTGTTTTTGTTTTGTCTTAATTCGTTAAGGGTCAGGGTTATCATATAAAAACACAAAACATAAAAAAAAACAGCATGCAATAATGTCTTAATTCTGTTCTGGTCTCTGGAATGCTTTCCCTTTTTTCCATTCACTGACTTCAAGGAATGAAAGGGAAAACAAGAGCGAGGAAAGAGTACTCATTGAACTATCAAACTGACGGAACCAAAAAAAAGTACTGCGAGGAAGAAGCAAAAGCGTAATGAAAAACTTTAGTGGAGAGAGGAAGGAGGGTATTTTTTCGCTGGCGGATGGATGTAATAATAAAATTGCACTTTTGTCCACATACTCTTGACCACAATCATCATTATCATCACTATATATCCTGATGCTGCTGTTCTCTTGTTTTTTTTCTCGAGTCAAACAAAAAAGTACATAAATGCTTGCAATGAGTCCTGTTTTCATCACGAGGAAAGGATGAATAGCTGCCACCACCCCTTGCCACCATACCATACCACATGACCAGGCCACCATGATGAACAATAATCCAACTTTTTAGCAGCCACATCAACAACAGAGAAAACAGAGCAGACTGCGTGTATGATGACATGGCTTCCTCCCTCTTCCTCCTTCGCTAAAAGCAACCACTGTCCATGCGAGAGAGAAGACTCATTCACGAAAAGTAATAAAATTTCTCGAGCATTGTGTGTGCCATGACGCGACGCGTTTTTCCTCTCTCTTCTTCTCTCTCGATGTCTTGATGATGATGATGATGATAATAATAATACGTTGTGGTAGTGGTTAGTGAATGCGTTTCACTTTTGGCTTTTCGGAATTAAACTTCCGGCTCATTTCTTCCGCCCAGTGTGCAACATCCAACCAGCCACTGGAACTGCAACCACCCTTCAGAATTCCACCACGGATGATGGCCACTGGTGGCGGTGGTGGTGTTGCAACAGGAAAAACATGTAAGTGCAAATATTTAATGCATTTTCATAGCGAAGAATGGGATTATTGGAGCATCTGTGTTGTTGTTAGTTTTAACAATATCCTAAAATGTCTTTTTTTGGTTGATAATAGTAATAACAGCGTTTTGGCCAGTCGTTAGCACTACACAATACTTATGTACTTGTTGGTTGATTGTATTGCATTGATCCCCTTCCCCCGCCTCACTTTTCCTTTGAAATTGCTGAATGAGAGTTTAATTTGTGAGGGTTACATACATGCCCATCTTTGTGCAGTTTAAACAATGGGATGGTTCCTTCCTTCAATGATGATGGTAAAGTTTTGTTGTGTAACCCCAACTTTTTCGCACCAAACATTCTTCATTGTTTAGGATTTCAATAGGTACTAATTACAAACTTGATGATGTTGTTATTGTTCCTAACCATGCCTGACTAATGGCTACCAGCTACTCATAATGAAAATATTTTAGCTATGATATGTCAGAACGAAGTTATGTGCTCAGATATCTTAAAATGGTCATAACGTTAGTCGTGGTGATTAGCTTCTTACTCAAAGTGACTCTACTCTAATGTTACACATTTACCACACAACCATGTACTCTGACTCTAATGCTAGGTTAAAAAAAGGAATTCTGAGGACTTCTGGTTCTTCAGATGTCTCATAAATTAGACATGCAGCTAACATACACAACTAAGACTCAGACGACAGCAAACGGAAGATGTGACCACGACAAACACACTCTAATATTTTTATTAAATAGTGAAAACTTTAACAAGATAAGTTATTAGATTAGATACTCGTTCCTGTATGTTTTATCCTTAGTAACCTTAAAATGTATATAATGCTCACCCTTAATGGGCAAAGGGATTGGTCTTTGGGGAAAAAAATTTAAAAGCACACTGATGAATGACAGGGGTAAACAAACATGTCGTATGGAATTTTTACACGCATGCCTATGATGCTCTTCCGCTACTTTTTTACATGGCACTTATTGTACTCTGAGTTTACAATGTCATTTCAAGGACAACTGCGGAGCAAGGAATGGGCTGGAGACAGAGAAGTGCCGAGCCTGAAAGAAAACCCGTTTATGGCATGAGGATATCGTTATCTGCTCATACACAAAGTTAATGAGCCAAAGCAAAGAGACATGCTGTTTAACCATTCCTTCATGAAAGCATTGCAAAAATGACGGTACCTATGCACTTATAAGCTTAGAGTTTGTACACTCTTGATCCAGATAAAAATTAATTTCATATTTCAAAGTACGTGAAGCACGACCTGATGGTGCATTGAATTATTTTGACAATGCAATTAATCTCTGCTTTTTTGACATCCTGCCCAACTCCCTTTTCTCTTTTGTAGAGAATCAATTAGTACTGCGTAAACAAATCCAGAAATGTACTACTTGTTATTTTTACGGTATGATTTGTGTTTGGCATTGCTAAGGTTTGGGCTGACCGAGCTCATAAATGATAATGAGCACATATGAATGCAACTACAAAATTTGTAGGTACAATTTGCTTTCATCTATTATCTGGTAAACAACATTCAATATTAGGGAGTGCTTCAGTGCTTCTCTTTTAATCATCAAACCGGGAAGTGAAACCTTTTGATGCTCGTCTTCCAACACAAATCAATCAGCGTGCACCAGTTTTATTCTCGTGTCCTCCTGCAAATAGCTTAATTTCCGAGTATTTATTTTGTTCATTACGCATAACATTAGCATAGATGATGAATAGCTTTGGTCATGATGATTGTGTTGTTGGTACTGGACAGAGCACCACATATGTGGGTCTTCTCTTTATTTGGATATCAGGAAATTCTAGGGAAACCACTTGAATGCTGATGGTGGCGTTATTAGTAGTAAGATATTTTTGGGCTAATCTATAATTCTGTGTTGTCACTGAGATTCCACTTGGACTAGTTTCACTCAGTTGCTTGGGCAGTGTCATTCATACCTCTCAAGAATGGTTAAGGTACTTTGGTTACGTCATCTTCATCAAGGATCTCCACGCAAGCTATTCCAAACGAATGAGTTCGTTGCGTGTCTAAAGTGCGTTGAATATTGGAGCGTTTTCAGCGACACTCATCAAAACACATTAAATATATACTCGAATTTACTCAATCCTATTTCTCGATTAATTTTCTACACGCGAATTTTCTATGGAATCAAGTCAATCATCAGAATCAGCACACTACAACTACTACCGCCCATCATTCTATTGTTAGCCAAAATATTTTCCCATATTAACCAGCTTCCCTTTCATCAAGCAGTAATACTGTAAACATAAATCGGTAGGGATGCTCGTCCCCATTGTTTGCCATGACAATAACTCATTAGGAAGTCCATTTGATTGGACTTGTTTGCGCCAGCAGTAACAACAGCAATATTCCACAAGCAGCAATTTTCACCATTTCATTATAGCAATAAGCTGTACAGTTGCTTCATTCAATGGCTATGTTGTTGCACGGTGGAAAGGTGCAAATTTAACGCCAGAGTCCTTACTAAAAGTAAGTTCTAAATATTATTATCTTGATTCCAGTATGGATATAAAAGTAATACATATGTATAGAAAGCGTTTACCTTATGGGAAGGAGACAGGACAGGAATGACAGTCGGATTGGCCAATTTACAGGATTACGTGATGATATTGCATAATGTATTCGTGTGAAATAAGGTGATGTGAATTGAAACTGTCAGAAGGATTATACCTCTGCAGGGCCACGCTGTTTCTTATGTGGCGATTTAATTTGATCCTGTTGCGAGCTCACAGTTAGCAGCGGAACCAGCAAGCCGTTATCATTCCTGGAAAACAATGTTTCAGGCAAAGTAGTACATGAATATTGCCCTCTTCCCTTCACAAACTTTGTACTTTTTTTATATAAAAAATATTCCACAGTATTCATTCCAGTATCAGTAACCCAAGTCCCAACAGAGGAAGCAGGAGAAGCATTACTTTGGAAACTTAAAAAAGCAGAATAAAACAAGGCGGGGTACAAATAAACAGGGACATCCCAGCTTAAGCTTGGCGTGGAGAAATGTAAAGTAGTAGATATGAGTGTGGTTCAGTAAACAAAATGACACTACTAGTGGAAATGATAATAATAATAATAGTAATAATATATTATTGTGTTTTTGTTGTTGTTTGCTATTGTTCTCAAGTAACTGCATTGTTTGAATATTAGGCTGCTGCAGAAACAGAGGCAGGCAGAGCCAGAGAGACAGAAATGGTTTGCGGTAAGGAGCGTAGTCTTGGTGGTACATGGAAGGAGCGAGCTCCTATGCAAGTGCATGCAATGTTCGTGAGTAAGAGCGTTGGAGAAATGGAGTAGCAAGTGAAAAATAATAAAAGAGTGAAAAAATGAGGATAGATGAAAGTATGAAAGCGAGTGGAGTGTTAACATGGTTGAACTCCGTAATAAATGTATGTTTTCATAGAATGTTGTGCTTATTTATTATGATTATTATGTCTGCAAGTTCTAGCATTACGTTTTTTCGGATTTTTATAAAAAATAATGTAGGCTGTTCATGTAACCAGCGGTACAAACCTCTTTAATTTTGATATGAACACGCCAACATTTTTTTTTGCCGAGGAATAATATTGCAGCTCAATCATTCATGTCATAAGTGTAGGTTCTTATTGTGCGCTATGATACTACGTTCATGACAATCCCACTGCGAATTTACATCCATGTCCTTTCACGTACCAATGTAATTTCATTTAGAAACGATAACCACCTTTACCACTACTCTTATAGGTTGTTAGAGTCAAAAGCCACATCCGATTTATTTCCTCTTTGCACTTCACCGCCGTCGTCACACCGTCACATCACGAGTCAAGTCTCTAATTTAATTTACCTTCACGTGTCAGAACTATGATTTCGAGAGCATTCCAACAACTCACGCCACACCTCCTACCTCGCCGCCTTATTCATTGGAATCTATTTTTTATGAATACACACCTTTGTTGTTTCCATTGTTCCCCTTATTATTATTGTTTTCTCTTCAATCTTAATGCTACATTAGTACTTTATGCAACTTTGCACATTACGAACCCATGCTATTCCTATCTTTCCAAGTGAAAATTGCTCTATTAGTGCCGGCGAGTATGTACTTGGCGTATATTTAAATTAGCCCCAACGGCAATGTTTCCACCATCCTGATCGTCATCGCACAATGCGATGATATTAGCCTTCTAGTAAATAACTATTTGAGTTTATTTCGTTAGTTTTCAGTTGTCATCGCTTTTGCGCCTCTGCTTTGTTTCCCAAAGAGAAGGAAGGGTGTTGCAAAGCACGTTTGGGCTCAAGTACAACATGGAAACAATGGACGTATTTAGAGTACAACTCCTTCAGGCTTACATGCTCTCCCAGTCATCTCATAAAATATTTTGCTCCCAATGCAAACAGAATTCATTTCGATTGGAATAATGAGACTGAGTTTTGGGAGCACAGACTAGCGAGCAATGCAATTAGGTATTGAACTGGAGAAGATCATCTGAGAATTCCCTTGTCGCTCTCATCTATTTGCATTATGCTCACATTAGAATTGTAGAGTCGTAAATGTCGTAATCGTGATAATGAGTGTGCGTTCACATGCTTTCCTACCTATTCACATACCATTGTAGTGTATGTTCCTATGCAGTTATTATTCAGAGTACACAAGACTGCGACATTATTAGTTTTTCAGGACACCAAAATAAAATGCTTTTGTTTCTGAATTTAAAAAAAGACATTTGACTTCCGACGAGAATTTTTTTTAGTGAGGGTGCTAAAAAAATTATTTTAGTACACATAATAGATCCCACTTCCTATGTCATTTCCAGAACGTCAAAATCAAATAATTATAAAGTGTCAGGCATTATAACAGCCTTGCATCAATTTCATGCAGGTTGAATTCCCACTTAGATTGGTTTCAAGGAATTCTGTTTCCGCTGCTGTTAAACTGCTTTTACATGCTTCACATTTACACAGGAGACATTAAAAATACTTACAGCAAAGTAAGATAATTTTCCCCACTGGGAAAATGGAACGTGATGCACTATCACTAGCACGGCTACGTCTGCTCTTGTAGCTGTATAGCTTTTTAAAAAGTGACGACGATGATCTGTTTTTTTTCTGTTACATTCTATCTTATTTTATAACAGATCCTCTAAAAACACTTTACCTTCTCTTTCTTTCCTTCTTTACCGTTTGCTTTTTTATTGCAAGTTGCTTAGTGGCAGAGAAGGAGCCCTCTGATCGAAGTTCTATCTGTGAAATGATTACTGATGCGAATCCAAGAGTATTTCCTCAAACAACTTTGCTAGTGATGGGTACACTGACGCTTGTAAAATGTGAAAACTATACATCATACAGACAAACACTTGAGCAATCTCATTGTTGCATATTAGTAAAAACATCAGGTGCATTATATATTATTGTACACGTACATAAATTTAATACGTCTATTGCTCCCCATCTCAACCTTTTGCCGATTGCTTTCTCTCGCAACATATGTTCTCGAGGATTTTTCCTTCTTTCTCCTCGACTATGATTTAAATAGGTATAGGCACTTGAATCTTCGATAAAGCTGCTTTATTTCTCCCATACATTTGATTCCCGTCGTATTGCCTTATCTAAAATACATTTTATTATAACAAGCATGAGTAGTAGGTTTATTTTCCTACTTTCTCTAGCCACCATGCACGTACGTTCCTTACTGTTTCGCGCTACTCATGTACTTTGCAAAATTTCCCACGTTTCTTTCAATTCCTACTTTGCTGATCTTCTTTCCTCTTTTCTTTCTGCGAATGGAGGTAGGAAGGCGGAAGGATTGCAGAAAAGTAAGTACTTCTTCTAAGAACATTTCCTCTTAAAGATTGAACAACTTGTTTTTTTCTTCTGAGCACCTATCTCTCCACACTTAATTCAGCAATTGAACTCGCGACACAGAAGTAGTCTATTTTTAAGCATGCATAATAATAATAATATAATGTAAGCCCATGTTTGTTTCAAAGGAAGATATATGTTACCATTTTCCTATACGAAGAGTTTTACAGATCATAAATCCATATATGAATCTCCCTATTGATATGTAGGCTTCTCCCTGCTGCCCTCGATTTCATTCGGTTACGGATAGCGATACAAGCATTATTACTTGCAAGACTGTGCCATGCCGTTGCAGCAAAACGTAAGAACAATAATACCATTGTCATCAAAAACGATAGAATGAAATAATCGTAACAATAATAATATTCATGAAAGGAAGGATTTCATGCTGCTCTCTACCTACGAGTGTTTACGTTTCGCGATATTATTGTCGTTCATTGTGTCTACCTTTGTACTTTCCTTCTGAATATTTAGCATTACCGACATTAGTATATATATGCAGTAAGATTTCTTCCATTTGTTTGCGTTTACATCTTAGGCAATAATATATACCTAGTTATAGGCATACGAAAAAGAGAAAGGGAGAAAGGAAAGTTTAACGGTAAGTAAACAGAAGGAAAAGACTGTGAACAAAGAGCATTTATTTTATTTATAGAAGATTTCTGCGGCACTCCAAGCTCCCCCACACGCACTCACACAATTTAAATGAAAGAACATAAGAAGCATGATGTGTCTGTATGTGATTTTCTTCAATTTTTGCCGGTTCCCAAATTTCCTCTTGAATTCACACTCTTTTCGCAATGAATTATGTTGCAGAGATGATGATCATGCCATTGTTTATATAGCTGTTTCTTTCTCACTACATACATATATGCATCTATCTCTCTTTCTCTCATTGCTGATGAGCATGACGATTCCCAGTTTTATTATTACGAAAAAGAGAATATGACATTTATCTGCGTACAAGCTTTAGGCTAATATAAGCTTTCCACGAATTGAAAATAGTTATACATTTCTCAGTCTTCCCAACTGCTGGTCATCTATGTACTTACCACATGTATAACAGAGGCCACTGTAGAGAAATCTTCTTCAGCTTCTCTCCATCCATTCTTTACTGAAATTCAACAGAGATCGCAGACATACACACACACAAGCAATTTATTGAAGTCATAATAAATATGCGAGTGATGATCGTGATGGTGGTGAGTGCCCTCTCCCTTGGTACCCTGGTTTTGCTCTCTTTCCTCGTATTCCAATACACAACGTTGTTGTATTGCACAGAATATAAATTTGTTGAGGATTCTACCACTGCTAAACTATTATTATCATCATCTTGAATGGTGGTGAGTTGTAAGTGGTTTTCTGCATAGCATGCATACATTCATATATGAATATTACCATTGCAGAAGCTTATATCAAGTATACTTATCAATCCGTGCTTTTGAGGTGGAGGTTAGAGGGCTTCTAAATAACGAGGAAAATTCGTCTGATGATGTAGTGGTGGACCTGTAAATGATTCAATAAATGAGGTTCATATAAAATATACATTGTATGAGGCTCATACCCACATCATCACGATCGCCATCAGGAGAGCATATGTACGCACATCATAAGTAATCATCTGTATGTGTGAGAGTGCTCGAGTGTGTGCATGCATATATATACTTAAATATATGTAGTAATAATGTAATGTACGTACCTAAATAATAGGTCTGTTTTTCAACCACACATACACAAAACACACAAGTTCCTCTTCATCTCAGCCGGTAACGATGGACTTGCCACTTTACGTGATGTGGAGCTATGAAGTATGTGCCTCTCACTCGCAGAGAACTACCTCTTTTTCATCTTTCTTCCACTCTGAGAGAGAGAGAGTGAAAAAGTGGAGAAAAGGTGATGAGTTATGAAGCTACCACCACCACTGCCACTACTTGCATACAAGACACGAACGAAAGGAGCGCAAAAGAGTAAGTGAAATTGAGGGAGGAAAAAGATGGTGAAAAGTGTACGGTAATACCTGACCTGGGCAGAACAATAATAAGTATGTAGGTTGGTTAATTCTACTGGCGCCACTCAAATGCATGCTTGTTCGTACGCGCACAGATATAATAATAATTGTATGTGCGTGTGTATGTGGTTGTATGGTTAAGTTAATGAATGCATCATTTAGCATGTTTGCTTACCCACCCACAACACTACTTATATATTCGCATCTTATCCACTCTTACTTGGCTCGCCTTGAGCATCCATACAAAGGGATTCAAATATGAACTTGAGTTTCTCCTCGCCTACGGCTTTTAGCATATTCTCTCCAGCAGAGAAAGTCAGAGACAAAACTTTTCAAGTCTTAAAATTTTCTGAAACATACTTTGCCATTTAATGCAAATTTTTTGCAACATTTACTCCTACAAGATTTACATGGTTTCGATTTATGATTCACAAGGCCACGGGCCAATATCGGTTTTAAGTTGCTTACGTATCTAGAATAGCTAGAACGAGTTCGTGAGAAACTTTTATAAGCATTTATGATGTGAAGTTTGAGGATTTCAAATGATCCCTCTTAAGCTTATTTATGAATAGCATTTCGCATTGTTTTGTTTAAAAAATTTGAACTTGTGAGGAAACCATTGGAGGCATCCCAGTGAAGGAGTACGTTTCTGAATTGTATCACTTTCTAAACGCATTGGAAATCTAAAGCAACACAAATACACAAGCAGGTTAAATTAGAAACCCAAACAAAAAGTTGCTCACTTTAGTCGATTGCATAAAAGATGTCTGCCTTGTCTTGTTTTGTTGACCAGACAAATTCCAGACGACACACACACAGAGCAAAAGAGGAGCCTTTTACTTTTTATGTCTCAAGTCATAATTCCAAATATTTGCTCAAGCATTTAAAGTTTAAGGGAGCTCGTTTATTCCCATAAGTGGCATTCAAGCCATAAAAGAGACAAGTCGTGCTCGCAATTCAGCCAGCCTGTTCGTATTCATATTAGATGTAATCAGCAGGAAAAAAACTCAGTTTGTCTGTCTGCAAACAATCCAAAGATATGAAAGAAAATTTAAAAGGGGCATTTTCCCTCTTTCAGAACGGAACTCTTTTTTAGCTGAAACGACAGCAGAATTATGAATAGGAAAAAGGATCCCTTCCCAAAAAAATAAAATGCGGACACGATGATGGGAGCGACATCAGAAGAAGAGGAGCGCTTAAGTATGCTTTACTGTATCATCCTCCTGGTCACACAACGAAAGTATCCCCTTGAACAACACAGCATCGATATTGCCTTTAGAAAGGGAAAGCGATCAAGATATTTTGACACAATGTTCTCTCCTAACATTGCTCCACTTTCTAAAGAAAATTCATACATTCTTCGCTCCTCTCTTTACACACACACACACACACACATACAGTCAGAATGTAAGGGAAAATGGACAAAGTACGACACTGAGAATATGAGAAAGAAATATAAGGCTAGTCTGGTATCGGATCTACACGATAAATCTACCTAAAAACACATTCATGTGCTGGCATGTGTGTAAGCATGTACAATGTACATTTATCGTATACATGGCTGATAAAAGCCGAAACAGAGTTGAAAGCAAGACTTGGATGGATGGGCAGAAAAGATAGGAGAGGGAAAAAAGGAATGAAACTGCGAGTGTGTAGATGAATGCTAGCCTAGAGAAAACGAACCATGAGCCAAAGAAAATGTGTTCAGAGAAGAGGAGAGTTTTGGGCAGATTTTTTACAGCAAAAAAAAAGGTCTCACACACTTGCACATACACACACATGCGAAACAGGGACCAGAGAGAGGACTTGATAGTTGTGCAAAATACGAATGCATGTATGTATATGATTACATTATGCTTATATTGGACTAGCACCAAAGTACAAAACATTATAAAAAGAAAGTATAGAGACTAACCGTAAAACCTTTTGTAACACAACAAGTAAAGAATAATATGTGCGGATGTATGTATAAAGTACATTTCTATTTATC
>JAQIXW010002650.1:0-14871 GCA_034700685.1 Willowsia buskii | reverse complement strand
ATGGAAAAAATGTAATTTCTGAACGACATGATTCTCATACTCAAACTAAAACAAGTGCTAATTTTTTGCAAAATTGTTGATGATTCTTGTTACTAGTTTACTCGAACTGTTGTGCAACTGATAGCTCAAACTGACTGACAAACATAAGGTACTTGTTTAGTTTAGTAGTTCGTATTTGTATTAAACACAAGCTAGGTTTCCACTTAATGATGACCGAAAATATGGTAAGCACTCATGTAGGTACTACGTGCTATTTAAACCATGTAAATACGCTCACAAACATGGTTCAAATTTTGTTTCACGCTTTTTTACTTATTTGGCAAGGAGAACTGAGTGCTTTTTCTTTGCTTGCTGTCGTAAATTAAACTTGCTCCTATTTGCTGATTCTGAGGTCTTTTCATGTATGCTCTTTCGCTTCAAGCTTTCTTCATTTGCATATTGATAGACAACTGATAGGTATTCTTTGTCATTCATCTTGCTCATTAAGTATGCATAAAGCATACAAAAGCCATATAGTCCTGTCACCTTTCTGTCTACACTTCGTTTAAATCTGTCGACCGGGCAAAAAATTGTAGTCCATAAAGGAAATGGAATAGTAAGACTACATTGTATTATTTTTCCCTATTCTCTTCTTCGTTTTTTTCTGCAATTTCCAACATTTTCTTCACTTTTAGGGAAAATCAAGGAAATAATGACCCGCTGTTTTTTCCATGAAAGAAAGAAAGAAAGAAAGAAATACAATAGACTACATTTTTCTTTGTTTGCTGTTGATCATTTACTTCATATCTTCTCTTTGAAGCATCTTCTCCCTTTTATATGCAATTTTGAATAGGGAGCAACAATGCACGTAGGAGTCATTACCATTACATGTTACGACAGCTACAGGGTGTTTTTGATGACGATGGTCATATGATGATGACACCAACACAATGACAACGAACTAGGTATTACCATCAGCACATGACACAGCAAGTGTCTGAGATAACTGCAGATGTGTATATGAACATCATGAATATTTTGCGTATATTTATGTTGTTTTTCAAGAAAAACAGCGAAGAGACACGCTGAGAACTGTAAGCGTTATGTCCTTTACATACATCAGTATTTTCTGGAAATGCTTTCCACGTACTTGAACCAACATCATTGGACAGGAAGCCGTCACCTCTGGAGTAACCAATTCTCTTGTCGGCTGCCAGCCACTGCTGCGTAATATGCATCTGTTGTTGAAGTGAGATGAGAGATAAAAAAGCAAGGTTAACTCAACGGGTGCTCCGATTATCAGTAGTAGTGTAGTGTAATCCTTAGTATGACTCCTAATATGAGTAGGAATGATGTGCCGCATGCAGCAATTTCAAGTTGGAGGCTCCAACAGCTTTTCATATACTGTCCTTCTGACACCATGACAGATTTCTATTTGCCTCTCTTTCACTCATTTTCTCTTTCTCAAGCTGAGAATATTTGTCATTTTGAAGTTGACACACCGTGGTCATAAAATGTATTTTACCGAAGGCTTTGCACCTTGTTTTCCCTTGCCCTAGTTCAATCTTACACAATTACTAATGAATGAGGTCTTCAGAGAAAAAAAGAAGAATGAAATAGGAAACGAATATACACACAAACATATATCAAGTGTGCAGAAACATTCAAAGAGCATGAGATGACATCCCTATCAAATCTCGTTACATAAAGCACGAGCAAGAAGGAAAAATGATTAAGGGGACCGGTCTTCAAGCTTCAAGAGAGGAGTAATAACGACTGCTACAATGGCTTCAGGGAAAAACCTTTCACTGCAGTTCTCGACAAAGAGCTGGATCCTCATATCTGCAAACCGTATTATTCCACTACGACAAAACCTACCTTTTGTAATAAGAGAGGGAAATCTCAGTGAAAGCGGTCCACACAGTACTATATGCTATTTAAACTTTAAAATTTATAGTTTGGTTAGCCTTAAGATCCGAGTACACAGTATTTCGCTGATTACATCAGCGCAAGTGGCGGTCCCTTGGATTTTATAAAATTCCAAGTAGCTTTCAAACTACTCATTCCCTCTACAAAACCACCATTGTTACATGATGGTGATGAAGGTTTACTTATTTCTACTACTGCACTCCTTATGCTGACTACGCTAATGCCCGTAAACCACAGTTTTTTCATAGAGATTATTTGTTTGTCGCATTATGTGCTGTAGGCACTTTTCATTTTACTTGGGCATTTCTTTAATTTTTGAGACCACATCCATACCTAACAGCCATATGACCACTTTCAGCATAAAACCAAAATCGTCTTTCATCTTATACTTTATCCCCCCTCCCCCTCCCAATAGTTGATAGTTGAGATCATAAAATTTCTTAGAAAAATTTATTTCTCATTGGAAAGTCATCACCATTATTACACGTTTCTTCAAAGGCATGCCATCATTACTTCTTCGTAGTACTTTAGCACGTCAAAGGCTCCAACAAGAGTGCAAAAAGTTAAAATGCCATTAGCTCTAATGGCATTTAATATCCTTTCTTACGGGAAAACGCTAGAAAAAAGCTCTCACATCTCAGCAATGCAATGCAATGGCTCAGTGACCATCAAGAATAGAAATGAGAAAGTAAATGAGCACTCAAGAGATTCACAGAAGACTACACCACATGACAGGCTGCATCGTAGTGATTTAACTTGGTTTAAGAATTTTGTCGCTTGATACCGATTCTCATTCATGTTCATTCCCACTTTTGTCCCTGTACCTCCTGCTCAGCATATATGTCCATCTTGGAGAAAAAAGGCAGAGCGATAGAATACGGAATGACATGGTGGTGATGCAAACCATTTAGAAAACCACAATTACCACATCAAAACTACTATTACCATTGCCTGTCCGCTTGGCTGAGTTTCCAACTCCTTCACGCTTTCCCCCTCACTTTCACTCGCGTATTCGCTCTCGTCGAGGGAAAGCCATTTAACCATATGGTGCGTTTACTTACGGACGACGATATAGCAATCAATGTAGCAGCACAGACAATACCACCGTTCACTGAAAAACAGCTATAAAAAAGTTCCCGCTATTATCCTCATTATGCACACTTTATAAAGAAACAAAATAGATGGGGTGTAGGAGAGTGGAAAAATAAATTGTCACGATGTTTTTATCTCCCTCTTGGCATGGAATATTCTTTGCTTCTACAGGCTTAATTTAATATATATGCCATTGAATAGAGGTACTAGCTATGTGCTCCAGCACTGAAGATTAGCATCGTAGGTAGGTATTAGGTGTTCTCCTAATAGTGTTAGCATAGAATTGAGAAAGGAACTAACATCGGCAAAATTTTGGGTGGTGGAGCTGGTGTAGCATTAAGAGCTGTGCAGAGCAGCAGAAAATTTCCGGTGACAAAAATTTTATGCTTGTCGAGTTTTTCCACTTCCACTAAAAGCAATATAAAAGTTGTGATGTGTTACTGTATTTATTGCATTTCTATAAACGCTACCCGTACGGATAAACTTTGCGTTTATTGTAATTTGTCCGTATGTCCATGCCATCGAAATAGTCTCCCATATAATTTTGTACCAAATTTCTAAAGTTGGAAATACCGTCGTTTTGACGGAAAATCGAATGATATGATGAAATGAAATGATATGACAATTTCATAATCCATCTTTACAATCATAGCTCCAATAATTATTTGAAAAATCAATTTTGTTATTATTGGCAGCGTTTAGCATATTTGCAGTTGTGTTTGGATAAATATAATCATAATAGCAGCTAGCAGTCAAATTTGGAAATTCAATAAATCTATATACCTACAACCTATGCAATTTTAGGTGAGTAATAATAATATACTGCCGGATTTGCGTATATGTATTTCGGCATGTGCATGCACATGCATATTATGGTATTCTTGTGCTTGTGCATGCCAACGATATTTTCCGGTGAAATACAAACGTGTTGTTAGTCAGAGAAAATAAATGGATAGCAAAATTACCGAATGATAATGATTGGAGATAACATACGCATCATTATCGAAGCAAAATGTAGTATTACAGATTGCATAGCATTTTGGGAAAAGCATTGTAATGCCTGCATGCAAGACACCAGTAGTAAACTGAGATTTATACGGCAACTACGCAAAGTTTATTTTTGCTGAGAAAATGCCAAAATTTTATTAAGCTTTTATACTGCAGATCCTGAACTTCGTATCAGACCTAGAAATCTTTGAACATGACGTGAGTTTCAGTGGATTGATGACTGCGGTGGTGAAAAACGTATAATTTATTTATGAACATATAACCAAAATATGCCACACTCACGCTACGCACTCCTGAAATTAGGAGGTTTAAGGTTTATTATGTAATAGCTGTCATCATCATTATTTCATCGAGATGATTATTAGAAACGTGGAGAAAACTACTTTCGAATTATGTTGGTTATTATCCACAGATGTTGATGTGCGGCGCTGGTGTATAGAACGTGTACAAACTATTTAGTTTGTAGTATATAGTGCTGCAGGAGACTGTAAACTAACTCAACTCCATAAATTATAATGGAATTAAGAAAAGCCTGCTATGACATGCGGAGTTTCTCTTTCAGTAAGACCATTAGTTATAGTTGCATGTGAGTGTATTTAAATTGACTCATTTATTTATGACTATGCATTGGTGATGTATGATTGACAGGTGTTAGGAATGAGAGCACAGCCATGATCTTCTGCATCGTTCAGCGAACTTATAAAAAAACCAGTTTTCTGTATTACATTCCTGTATTATGACGCATTTTTATGATTAGTAGGTACTTAATATTTATAATAACATTTGAGTTTTTAAACTTTCACCTGGCTGCATGTTGGTCTAATAGTTCCGTTTTCTTTCATTTTGTCCATCTTTCTTTACTAAAAATATGTTCCTATTCAAGTGCATACACTTGCATGATAAAATCCTTGTCATCATTATTGCAGAACCCGGGGCAAAGTTTTTTATTGAGAAACCCTGTTTGTAAGTGCATTGCAGCAGGGAAAAGTGTTTATGCATAATTTAGATGAAACAATAAATACTTCACATTTTTTGTTGCTCTACCATATCTTCTTTACCCAACAGAAACATCACATGCCTCCTCGACCCAGTCGACGACTGCATGCCACTTCCTTTACGTCAAGCTCTTTGAAACTCTGTATTCTGCAGTCAGCGAATAATATTGCTTTTTTACCATTATTAATCTACACAGACCAGAGACCGAACAAGACCACACACAAGCACTTTCGTCAGCGACAACACAAATTACTAGCAAAATAATATTATACTCAAGTACATTATACTTTATATAGTACAATGCATTTATTTAATATTAGACCTGTGTACATTTTTTTGTGCACATTTTATGCACACAATAGTTAGGAAAAACATCCTCCATGCCATGAGAGATTCTCATAAATATTCTATTGCTTGAATTTTACTACAATATTGCTCTCCATTCTAAACTAAACACAAACAATAAACTGCTACAAGAAGCTAACAACAATTTCAACATTGTATGATGTAGTCGGTCGACGTAACTCATGAAGTCATGAAACTTTTTTCTAGCAAAAGGTAAAGTTGAAATCAGCTTTAACGTGAAACTTATTTTCTGGCTTTTTCTCTTTTCTTTTTGTTTATAGGGAAGACTAGGTCACACGCACAGCCAAAAAATTTTTAATCCAAAATGCATTGAAAAACTACCAGTAGATCACAAGGGGAAAATAAATGGAAGTCAACAGCCTTGCTCTTTCTTTTTTTTGTTCAAGGGTTCATCATGTGCACATCGTAAAAGCAACAGTCGACAGTGATATTTTATAAGTTCCCCTCAGACTTCATGGGAAAGGATTCTCATAATAGTAATAAACAGCCACTTTATTTATTTCATGTAAACACTGCCATGAAAAAGAGACCACTTTCCAAGCAACAAACCATGATGTTCTATGTGTGCCGCTTACATTTTTCTCTGTCTTTCATGAATACAATATATTGCAACCATACTAAAGCCATTCACTTCTACTGAAGCCACAGAAGAGGTGAAAACTTACACTTACGGACTGGAGTTTTTTAAACGGCTTGGGTTGAGAGTGAGAGAGGATCAGCGTTTGATGCAATTTTCATAATGTATGAGCCATATAGTAAAAACGAGAATTGTAGTGCCAGAGTGCTCCAACTAATGTTATTGCATAAAAAAGAGGAATGAATGATAATAATAATAATGAATAAACCCGAAAGAGGAAAATAGGAAGGAAAATGGAGATATGGACACGAAGAGAAGAAGACTTGTTTAAGATTTATGATTATCGCCTTTCTAAGAGATACATCTGGTACTTATGTGGTGGTGACTAGAAAATTGCAAAGAAAGGGTGTATTGGAGTAAGAAAAAATAAATGAAAAAAGCGAGATACTTTTCAGTATATTAAAGTTAACGTATAAAAACATAGCTCTTGTGAAAGAAGGCTTCTATGATAGGCATTTTATTATATAAGATTGGATCAGACACAATAATACATTATGCACGAATCCATGTGGTTTTGTACTTTAGTCATGTAATGGATGGTAAGTTATTTGGCTTTTTACCGTTTCTACTTAAACTATGAGCTTTTGTATGATGGTGATATGTTTGGGGTGGTGGCACAGTTATCTTTTATTCTATACCACATTTATTATGCATAATGGAACAGAATCTATAGAGCATTTCCTCAGGTGTTTTGGGGTAGTAAGTAAGGTGATGGTGACAGACACACTGATAGTGCTTCATTCTTCTTAAAACGAATCAAACTAAACTTAAATGTGTGGGTAAAAGAAGGAATAATCGTAAGAGTTTTAAAATGTTGGGTGCTGAGCATGTTTATTACTGTAAGTTTGAAGTTACTAAACTAAATTGTTTGATATATTTGCTTTTACTTATAAATACGAGTGGAAATAATTATTTATAGATACCAAATCAAATGTTGTGTGTTCATTCTTAATGACGCTGTTGTATAGAAAATATAAGACAGGATTTCTCGTTTCAGTTGCTCTGGATGGAATCTTTTACTTTTGCCTCCAATAAGAGGTGACATTAGGTAGAATGGCGAAATTCTACAATATGAAAAGATAGTAATACTTTTTTTAAACTTTTTTTCTAGTATAAGCCACTATATAGGTATTCTCTACTTATACGATAAGCTCATAAAATATTCAAACTACGTGTGCTGAATTTGATGAATAACGTTCCGCTATCCTATACTTAAATAAAACAAAAAGAGAACAATGCGGCTACATTCATATTTTGTATTTTACTGCAGCCGAAAGAAAAACTTTTATTCCAACGACCTCCCCGTTCAAAGCAGTTATCATTGTGGCCTAGCTGGGGTGTATGTAATCGTGTTTCATGAAAAATAGACGCACTGGTTTCGAACAGGGAACCGATGTACACAGAATTTTTATTATAACCACCAGGTATAGGCAAAGGCACAACGCTATAAAATATTAAAGCCAAAATATGATTATATATATTGCACACTATCAACTCAGACATGCGGTGGTCATGATGAGCGTATAGGATGAGTAAAAAATCATGCATGCATGCAGAAAATTGTAATGGTGACGGAAGTAACTTTTTCGTACGAGGGAGGAGAGAATACAAAACTAAAAAAAAACTTAATTTGCTTTTTCGGTGTGTGGTATATTTTATGACTTTCTACCAATAGACTATATACCCTGGCAAATCATAAGACATCAGAGTGGAAGAGACAGAAAGAAAACAAAATGTGCATACATCTTTGTATTTCCAATAATTGTAGATATAGTTGCACACACGCCACTAGCTTTGGTCTGAAGGTTATACTAAGTTTATCTTCTTCAGCTTTCACCGTTTTGCCGGCTGCACACACAGGCAGAAAGAATGGAGTCGGATAAATAGGTGGCTACCCCACATAAACATAATCCATCTCCCCAGCATTGCTACTTTATTCAAGGCATAAAATGTTTTTTATGAAAGTATAAATATACTATTCTGTTTTATTGCGGCAACTGCTAGCAATTACTTTCTGCCCTCTGAAATTGTGTGAGGGTCTATTAACGGATGGGGAGAGGAGAAACGAAATAAAAGAGACAGGATGATGGGGTCGTAAATGCAACAGTGTGTCCATATGTGCGTCTAATGGATTTGTGTCTTTGTCTCCACTCTAGAAGTACCGATGGCGAGCTTATGAAAATGTAATTTATTATCGCGTCACCAAAACCATGCACCAACATTAGATTATAAAGCTAAAGCCACAGCCTTTGAGAAACAGTTTGAGTTTGGGTTTCTGCGGAGCTTAAAAATATTTCAACATAAAGCCATTAAATCGTCAGCAACGTCATATTATGAAAGAGCCTTTTATTTACTTTTACCTTTTATTTTGCAACATACGTGTATCATAATAAAATGTGAAGCAACAACAACTGTATTTTCTGAAAAGAAAACTGTGTGCTGGAAAAAAAGGTTTCAATATAGAGCTGTTTGAGTCCAGGTTAAAATTTGGTGTTTTAAGTAGACGTCTAACTACTTTGGCACGGATGTCGAAAGTCGGCAAACGTTTTAAACAGTCTTTTTTATGTCGGTTTGTAATGACAGCACTTAAAAATGCTGGTAATAGTATAATGCACATAGCCAAACGTACATAAACATGATATTTTATACAGATGATTATTACGTGACCATGAAAGTCAAAGTGACTCCATTTGCACGCACATGACATCCTCCAAAATGCAGTTCATTCGCACATATTTTATACCTTCGTAACTGCCTTCTGAAAGCACGACGATGATGGTTGTTGCTGACATTATTGTCCCAACAATTCACTTTACTTTTTATCCCCACACATCCACATGTTTCTCATCGTCATCATTCATCATGATCAACAGAATGACGATCAACATTTTATGCTGTCCTATGAAAAAGTTTAGAGTTATTTTTTCTTAGTGAAAAAATGAAAGTTGGGAAGACAGAGGTTGAAGACTCTATAGGACTTCAGCAGTTTGTATGTTACTTAAGCCTCTTAACAGACTTGGTTCGGCTTACAAACTTCCCACAATATATCCCAGTAATTATATTCATGCAATGATGGCATTATAAATAGATTTGTTGACGGTTGTAAATACAAACACTTCTTATATTACTGCATTTTGATGATCGAAAAGAGGAATTACTGTCAGGAATTCACACTATAGATTCAAGCTACACATATGCTAGCTGCCTATTTTTGTCCCATGGATTTGGCGACTTTTAGGTCGTTATTTTGATGACTAGCTATAATTGTATGCCATTTTTTACGGCGTAACGGCCAAGTGAGCTTTTATTACTTCATTTTTATTTGCGGAGTGGCCATAAATTATGCATAATTTTCGTCGCTTTAGAGTTTTGAGGAGCTGTAAGCTATACACTAGCAAAAGTTTTAAATGGAATGGGGCAATAATTTTTTGGGTAAACATTATTTTATTTTTCACCGCTTACTACTGAGTGAGTATGCATAAACTTCACCTAAAATCCCTGCCGCTACATTCTAGGTGCTTGAAGAAAATCTAAAAATATTTTCATATAATTTATTTTCCGAATTGTACGTCCTCGTATTCTGCTTAAATGTCTCGAAGGGATTTTTGTCAGTTCATTTACCGATCAGGAAAACCAACACCACCAAACCGCCATACACGAACTACAAACATTGTGTTTTGCAGTATGTAGCTTCATTGTTACATATGTATGCCAGCGTGGTTGGATTATATCTGGCGCTCCTTTGGTGCTGATCGTTGCCACCGGCCATTCTGTTACTAAAATGTTACGCCAATCTCACCACCATTGGGCGAGTATGAAACATACAATGATTAATTATTACGGTGTAAAGTTTCGGGACACAGAATGTATTTCCAGAAACGATAGGTCCACTGACTCTAGCTTGTGTGCTATGATGGCTTAAGTAAACATAAAAATATTATGGTTATGCGCGGACAATGTAAAAATATCCTGTAGACAAAATTCACATAAGATTGGATTGAGAGTTTCATTTTGATTGCATCATCGTAAATTCGTAATCTTCGTTCATAACACAGACATAACACACATGGCAGAAATTATTTTGGTACGGTTCATATGCAGGCGATGCTGCATATGAACCGTACCAAAATTGTGTATATTGTTGATTAATTCGTTAGTAGTGTTAGTGCTGGTATTAGTCCGGTGCAAATAATGTGAAAAAATTAAAACTTCCAAGCTAGTTATAACTTATAACGATAGTTTATCTGATTGACTATCATCATAACAAACATATTTGCTTTACTGTACCCAACTTTCTCTTCATGATAGATTTTTTCTCAATGTGAGGAGGAGAATGTGAGTATGCTAAATTAATTTACGGCACACATAAGTATGCATATGATCTAATATTTTATGACTGCAGAGCATGGTAATAATATGAAGAATCACTTGTCCAGTTTTGCGGTAGAATTGCTAAAGTCAGTTCGATTTCTGCAAAATTCTGTAGTTTTAACGACAAGATATGCAACCATACTGTGCTATCATCGGTAAATTATATTTTCCTTACTCAATAATTTAAGTAATAATTAAGATATCAAACAGAAATCGAATAACACAAGTCTTCCTTTGACGTCAAGTAAATATGTAGTAGTTTCATGGATGAGCAAGCAATTATTTCTTCTATAGAAGTAAAAATCATTTTAAGGCAGTAAAAATTGCTCGTTCATCTATGCAGTAGTCAGTACTACTCCCTAAGTCAAAATAATGATGACTGAACAACTACTGATATTCGTCCTTTTTCCACTCCCACGTAAAGACATGCAATCTCCATCGTGCTGCGGTATATTTCTCAACAAAAAAGAAAAAAATCGCATATTTTGAGGCTTGTACAATGCACAATACTAAATAGATGGCCGCCGTTTTTGTAACTGTTCCTGTTCTAGACTAGATGACTAGTCCAGATCATAAAATGTTCCTGTACTTTGCCAAAACGCTGGACTGTGTTAAAGGACTGCTGCTGTTTAAATTCTCTTATGAAGAACGGCACGGATATTTAATTATTAGTATTACCATGATCCAGGCATGGCAAAACCCACGGGTTTTAACAAAAAGTCAGGTGGGTACGGGTTATAATGGGTTTAAATGGGTAGTGGGTTTTATTGGGTTAAATGGGTTTTAATAATTTTTTACATGGGGACATTTTGGCGCGTTTTCTATGGCTCCATTTAAATGCATGTAATTTTTGTTTTTACCCACTATGCCCATTAAAACCCAACGGGATCGGCTCTACGTGGGTCCATTAAAACCCGGGTTTACCCAATTTTCCCCACCCAGAAAAAAACCCACGTGCCATGCCTGCCATGATCCAATGCAATGCAAGACACGGATACTATCTCCAACATTTAAACTCACTCACTTGAATTTATATTGCTTCCTTATGTATATGTGTCTTTAGAGTATAAGTACATACTTTCACTCAATAAGTCAACCCTGCACCTACAATCTTTTAGTTTAACATAAGGTTGCTCGATCTTTTTTCTGCTAGATGCTTTCATCATCAAAGTCCCGATCACAAATAGAATAGATCTAAGCTATAGCAATAGTTTTTGCATTTTTCTAAACCGTTTCACAACTTTCTCCGTTCTTTTTCAATGATTCCCTACAATTTTCAACATCAGCCTAATTTTTCAAAGAGCATTTCCAATAGAAAGTAATGACCTCTCCACCTTTCTAATCCACTTTTATGTCTGTGACTCTATCTGCCAGCATACATGCTTAACGTTTTTGGCTACACAACAAAAGGTGGTTCACAATCTCATGCATGTATTTTCACAACCCCATTATTTTTCATTCATACCAAGTAGTGCAAAGGGTCAACTTTTCATGATACGGAAGTGAAATACCTGTACTAGATAGATAATAAAGGACAGAAATTTAGACGGAACCATATGTATACATACGCATTATATAAGTCCTGTTTTTATTCCATTTATCTTTAAACAAGACATTTTCCTCCAGTATATTATATGCATTGAATGATAAAATGGATGGCAACTAAAAAGCTACTGCGATCTAGATATCAAGTTGGGATCACAAACGTGCGCATATTATGGAAAGCAAGAAACCAACAACTTATTAGGCGAACTATTTTATCGGTGGGTTTGTCTTATTTATTTCTTCCTTCAAAGTGGAGACACACGCACTTGATAGTCTTTCACGTTCCAGGACAGCAGATAGACAAGAATATTTAAACAAGGTAATTGGCATCGTTGTTTGGACCGTCAAGGAAGAGGAACGGGAACGCATGTCAGTTGTCTGATGTCGTTTAGACTGTAAGCAAACGTGTGAGAGATGGAGAGAGAGTAAAATTGCTTCATTGATATTTCAAAAGTAAAATAAAGTGAGTGACATGTAATATGATATGATGAGAGAATGAGGCTTTCTGTTCAAGTGGAAGTGGAAAAGGAGAATTGTGACAAGGAAAAAAAAATAATAGGAAAACAAGGAAAATTGAAAAGGAGAGGAATTCGGAATGAAACAATAAGGAGTCAACGGCTGGTACCTAGTGTGAAGGAACCTATAATTTTCCTTTTGTTTTATTCAAAAGCATGTTAAACTATCAATTCAAACTACTATCACAATGCACAAAACTCGAATAGGTTGATATTTGGGTTGTATTGTATTGATTATTTTTTATTTGATTTTTCCGTTAGTTAAACCAAACCTTAGCATACAGGATCAGTAAAATACAAATGACTACTGTCGGAGTTGTTATGCTCATGGAAGTTTTTGAATGCAAGGCACAGAGGAAATAACAAAACAACGGTGATGTGAGACTATATGAGCCAGACCAAACAAGTTGTGCAATATTCCAAGCACAGCACTTTGGTAAAAGTAGAAGAAATTAAAGAAAACACAAGTCTCTGATGTGTCAGTGTATACATGGGAAAGGATGTGACAGAATTTTTTTCACTATAGAAGAAAGCGAAATAACTGGAAAACTGTATGTAAAATTTAGACCAAGGAAATTCTTTGAATTTGAAGATGGATTTTACTTTACACCTGTCTTCTCAAAACCCAAAAATGCCACCAAGCGAAATATTTATCTCTTGTATTTTAGAAACTGAGCATTCTAAGATGACAACTAATAGATGGATGGCAAGCAAGGGGAGAAATGTTTTTTTAAACTTGACAACGTGATGCATACCTGACATTGGATTCTTTAGAATTTTTATTTGCTGTGGGACACAGGAAGGAAGGAAGACGACTAACACTACATATCCACCGCCCTGAATTCTTGCTTTTCAGTTATTGGTGATATTGATGCCTATATGTCTCAAGTTCTTTGGCATATGAACAGACAATGAGACAGGGAAAGTACGATATACAGACGTGTTCATGATCATCATTTTACCTAGATGGCTATATTATATTGACTTTTGATTTTTGTGGATGTGTCATGTGACAAAAAAGAGAAGACGAGATTTAGAGACATGAGACAACCACGCTTATTCAAATATTAGATTTCCATGCTTTTTAGACATTGGTATTGAATACACGTAATGCCTAGCTGTCTGTGTTTACTCTCTCTTGGGGATAATGATGCGAGGGAGTCGGTTATTTATTGGATTTTTTGGAAGGCAAAACACAGCCCCGTCGCCTGCTGCCAATGTATTCAAAAGAGATAATATTACCTCGGGAGAGAGAAGAAAAAAAAGAATCGATGATACATCATCGTACTATCCATCCATCCAACTAATTTGGTATTTGTGTAATATGTGCATGCATGCAAAAATATCTAATGAGTGCAGCCAGTACACACACGTGCTTAGTGCTACTTATCACTTGCTTTGGTTTATCGCTATTAATTTAAAAACGTAATAAGTAGGATCAAATTAACCAATGCATCTGTTCATGAAACTAGGAGTTCCGTGAGTCAACGGACTTTGACGTAAAAATGGAATCATTGCAAGCAGTAGCTTGAAATATTATATATGTAGTTGGAAAACATTGCTTCATGATTTTCGCAAATCCTTACGTTCATTTAACAATATGTGTAAGTTTTTATCGAAATACAATGGTTTAAGTTGACCTTCTCCTTTAAAATTCCATGTAGATCCCTCAACTCGAATCTCAAGGAAAGGTCGTAAACCCCTTTAAAGTCAGTTTTGTTTAATAGCCTACATTATATTTCACTTCCCAAAACGGCAGCGAAAAAAGGAAAAGGAGCGAGTTTCTCCGTCGGTATTTTCACCCAGAAAAAAAGAATAAGCAGATATTAAGAAAAGAAAGTGTAACCCGTGGCACAAAGAAAATAAATAGAGATTCCAAAAATACTTGCCATACAAGTAGACAAGACACATACGTGCAGTCTGTATAAAGGCAGATAAAACTTTGTTGAGTCATCATTTCTTCTCATACTGCAGAATATCTACATATAGCACAAAGCACAACTATTACTCTGTATTGATCATCATCATCACACATACACTCGATTTATGACAGCATGAAACCACCTCTGTGCTCCCTCTTTTCTCTTCCTTTTTCGACTGTTTCTTCATCTATTTTTTCTCCAAACATTTACTATCGTCATCATTATCATGACGATGATGATCATCATCGTCCTCTCTCATCACTTTTCTATTAAGCCAGGCCTATATGTGCCTATGTAAGAAATGTGATGCATGGCTCCATCGCCGTGTATTTGAGAGAGATACGATGATAGAGTAATAACTTGAGAGCCTTTCGTCTCTACCTTCATTTTACTCGTAATCATAATCCTATCTTCTTGTTGTTTTACTGCAGGGCATCTCCTCTATCTTCTTCAGTCTCCGTCCTTTCATTCTCCTCCTTGTTCCTCCTCTTATCTATTTTAGTAAACCGAG
>JAQIXW010002649.1:0-14871 GCA_034700685.1 Willowsia buskii | reverse complement strand
GGAGCTCCTTCATCATTAATTATATCTGCATTTGGATATCAGGGTTCTCTTTCAACTATTGTACCGTAAGTTTTTTAAAAAAGAAATTAAATTTTAAAGATATGGGCATTCAAAGTCATACATCCTGATTCTGCTGAGGAGCTCCGTCCCCGGTGTAAGTGCCCGAATCTTTAAAAGTTGGCGGAGTTACGATATGATTCATACACCATTAAAATCAGCATGAAAAACTACTTCGGATAGATATATGCACAAGTTAAAATACTTATTAAAATTCAAATTCGAAAATTTTACCCTAATTTATTGTCCCCTTTTGACGACTGAGAAAAAATAAGGTGACAACTGAGGATTTTATTGGTGACGAAAACGTTTTTTCCAATCTTAAATTGCTTGACTAATAAAATTGTTTTAATTTTTCTATGGCGTAGAACCGCACCAGAGGAGATCTATATTCCTGACGCAAATGTTTTAGTGATAACCCTTTACACTGGTCGAGAAAACAGTACTGAACCCACCACGGGATTTGCCCTTTCATTTGTAGGAACATCAACTTCCGGACAGCCGATAAGTGAAAGGTCAACCCATAACATTATTTCGGCAGACTCTGGACATCACCAACTTCCCAGTGAATCAGGTGTTTATGATGTTAATGAGCTATCAACATTTGTGGTTACTCCAGTTTCATACGGTATTGGCTACTTTCTAAAAACTGAAGTTTTATATCATTTGAAATCACTGGAATCATGCTACGATGTCCTGGATGTATACTTGTTCAATCAAAGTTTGACTGTGGCAAATAAATGGAACCTTGACGCCAAGTATAAAAACAACAATATTTTGCAATTATATAAACTAATCTCATCAAGCAGAGTATATATTTGTAATGCTTTATATTATTTTGCAGATTTTGTGGCGATGTTGAGTTCGCAACTATACAAAATCCGGATTTGATTCTGCTAGTATTTTCAAGTGATCTTGCAAATGTAAACGCAGGATTTCATTTGTTTGCCCAAGTTGATTACTGCTGACTTTCAGTTAAAAGCTGAATTGGGTTAATTGATAATGAAAATATTTTAAATTCAATATTGATGCGTTTATTCACATTAATAGTAAATATAAATAAATCAAGATTTGTGTAAAAATATAAAAAATAAGATTTATTTATGAAATATAAGTTATTTAAAATACTAAATACTAAACTAAACTAAACTAAAATACTAAAACATAATTCTTTAATAAAAACAATTTAAAGTTTTGTATTGCACTGCAAAAACAAATGCAGTTCAGCTACTCAAATTTCGTTTGAATTGATTGCTACAGATGGATTACCAGTAAGTGGAAATTCTACCGACAAGTTAATATCGGCTAAATCAGGACACCACAAGTTCCCTTGTGACATAGATTTTTATGACAATTATGAGCTTTCGACATTCGTAGTGACTCCACTTTTGGAAGCAAATGGCAACTTCCAAAACGCGGAAGTAGAAATTACCGTGAATGGACTTGATTTATGCTGAGACAACGTTTCTGCTTATTTATTTTATCAAAATTTGACAGCCGCAAATAAATAGAGGTGTCATAGTAGGTAAGCAGAACGCAAATTAAATGTTACTTTAATTAAATGATTTAAATACAGTGTTTTTTAATGATTTGTAAAATTTGTAAAACTCTGGTCAACACAAGTTCCACAGTGAAAGGGAATTTGGTGAAAATTTTGAGCTTTCAACATTCGTTGTGACTCCACTTTTGGAAGATAATGGCGACTTCCAAAACACCGAAGTGGAAATTTATGTGGGTTGGTCTGATTCTTGCTGGACAACGTTTCTGTTTACTTATTCTATCGACATTTGACCGATGCAAATAAATAGCGGCGTCATAGCTGATGGTCAATATTATGCCACTTTACATAATGACATCAAACAGTATTTTTAATGATTCATGAAATTTTGTAGAATTTGTGACAGATCTGAGCCAGCAGTCATTGTACATGGAGATTTAATTCTGCTGTCATTTTCTAGTGATACCATTGGAGTAAACACAGGATTTAATCTATTTACCTGTGCTTATCCTTGATAAGTTTCAACCTAATAACTAGTCATTACATAATCGTTTCAATTTAAAGCCAGCATTGATGCTTTTATTTGCCAGCATGTAAAATTTGAGTGTGAATATGAGTGTAAAATATGAATTAAAATGTTTCCGATTAGAGTTTGTATTAACTTTTTGAAATAGTATTCAATAAAAGATCATAGTTATCTGCATCTTCTGAATTTACAAATAGAAACACATTAAAAAAATATCGGTTTTCATAAGAAACTAAAATGTCAAAACGTATTGCTTATTACCACATAAGAACGATGTGTCATTTATGCATTTGAATTGTATTTCTTACTATGTTACATCATTTTTAGGAGACAATTGGTCTTACTTTTATATAAAGTAAAAGTTAAATTTTAACGGTATCGATTACCAACGCATTGTAATTCTTTAGTGACCGTTGCTTAATAAATTTAGTGAAAAGTTGACTATTTTTTTGACTAATACCAAATTACAAGTACGTATATCCGATGCACAAACTTTCAAAGATATACATAAGTTTTTAGATTTTAATCAGAAGTAAGGCATTTGTTACGTTCGTGTTCAGAACATACATATAATTCATCAGAGCATCTTTCGTAAAGGCAAAGTGTTCCCCACAGTTTATTTGTAGTGGCATCTGTGCAAGCCACTGTCTTTTCATATAGCCGTGATTACCTTTGTTAAAAAATGCAAACAGTCTTCTGTGCCTCATAACTAGATTTTCACTTTGAAGTCGTACGCTTGCACAAAACTCAAAAAGAATCTCAACCAAACCAAGGCCACCAACAAATGCAGCCCCGAAAGCTATTACAATGTAAATATTTACAAGTCTAATGCAGTTAACAGCGACCCATAGCATTATTGTGAGATCTATCTGACCAAACACTACAACATACAAGCTACTAGAACTCCACACTTTGGCTAGCCTTTTAAAATTTATTTGAAGAATTTTGTAGTGCGTGAGAACAGATATATCGGTTTTTGTTGGCGGTTTATATTGAACTAAACTGTTAAGATAACCTTCAAGTGAGAGCAGAATAGCGGATGAAATTATCAAAATAACCAAAAGATCCCGCACACCAAAGGTATAGGTTATGATGGTCAAGCAAAACGAAACAAGCCAAGATATCCAGTTGGATTCGGGGTTAAGTTGAAGGTATTCAAATATTAGCAACCAGATGTCAACTTTCCCCAGTCTAAATAGAATCGGAATTGGAGAACCTAATACAATCATACCTAATACCACATATGCCAAGAGCCATCCCAAGTAGTCGGTGTATAAACTCTTAGATTTGTTGAATGATTTATTTTCGGAGACTATGAGATTAAATGTTGGAGCGAATGACGTGCTCCTAAGAAAATCCAAAGGGACAAGCGTTGAAATGAATAAACTTAACGAAATACAAAGAATTGACACTCCTATTTGCAATATTTCTCTTCCGGATTGAATGTGAATGTTTGGAGACAAAAGAATATAGGTAAGAACACCAGCTCCAATAACAATTTGTGTGTTGAATAGTATTAACATAAATATTGTGCCAAATGAAACTTTTGGGAGAGAAACGTAAACTGTATTTTCTGATGAGAGGTGAAATTTAACAGATCGATTCGGAAGTTTCCCATAGGTGATTTGGTATAGTTGCAAAGCATACTTGAATAATGGAGTAAGCCATGGATTAGGGGTAATATTCTTCATTTGCTTAAATAAACGCTTTAAACAATTTACAACAAATTTATATAAATATTCTGATGACAATATAAGATGTCGCTTCAAGCACTCAATTTTCTAATAACTTCAGATAAAGCAGGTGCAGTATTTGTAATAAATCCAAGGTTTTTATAACAGGTAGGAATATTTTGCTGCTGCATATGTAGATTTGCACGTTAAAATAGAATATATTTCAAAATCTCTAACAAACTTGAGGAACCTGTATTTTCACTCGATAAAAGAATATATCATGATGAAGTTTCAATCAAGGCAACATGTTGTTCCTAGTAAAGCTCCTGTAATTAATTGTGTTTACCTGTTTTCTATCATAGGGTTAACTTTACCAATGATTTGTTTTGTAAAGAAGCAAATTAAATGCAAATTATCTTTAAAACTGAATAAATACAAGATAGAATATCCCGTGCAAATTTAATATTTGAAACTAAAGATCACCATATGAACAAATAGGAAATAAACAAGTTGTTTTTAAGCCAATTATTTTTTAATTTTATCATAATTTTAATGGGTTTGTTTAACTTATCAATATGTTTTCAATTGAGACAAAATATTTTTAATATCCTTTCCTGTAATAACAATTTGTTGTTTAATGTTTGTAAAAACAAATTTATTATTGTTGCAAAAATGCACTTAAAACGTTAATACTGCAGAAGTAACATTATCAACCGCTGTCATCAAAAAGTCCCCAGGAGCATCCTGGTCAACGGTAAACCAACCGCCACTTTTAAATGATGTTCGTCTCATTGCTAGAATGCACGTCCGTAGTTCCCTTCTCTTTATTCTTGTCTCAGCGAACGCTTTATCATGCATTGACTCAATTACCCTTTCTGCTTTCACATGAATGAAACTTATGACGCCAATCATAATTAAGATCCAAGTCACAAAGATTAATGCCAGGGCACCAAACATAGCAACGATAAGATGCGAAGTGAAATCCCAACCACGAATACCCACCCAACACAAAGCGGTTCCAGATGTGTGCCAAACCAACATCAAAAGCGCTACCAATCCGTTACCAAATGGACTGATTCTTGTATGAATCACAGCCAGTTTATTATATTCTATAACTATTTGCCTAAAATTAGCTATCCTCGAAAGTAACATCCATATGCCAATGTATGCTTGGCAAAAAAGAAAGAAATAAACAAACAAAATGCAAAACATTCGGTTTGCGCAAATAAGAAAAACAAATCCCGTAATTAGTCGTGAACCTTTAATAAGTATTTGCGATAATGGATCAAATTGATTAATTTTGTCTCCTCCGAATATCTGGTACGTTGGGTCAATTTTGAAAATTACCCCAAGAACACTCAAGCTTAACATACTCATAGTAACACATACTGCAATGCAAAGTCCTAAGCCCAGAAGTTGTAATTCCCTTTTCCATTTTTGCTCGAACGCGTTCCAATCCAGCCTCCACTCTACATACAGAAATATTTTGTTTATGATTTATTTTTTTTGTGGTATTTAGAAAAATAAAATGGCACATACCTTTGACTAGGGTACATTGATGTTTCAGCAAAGCGTTTATGCCACAAATACTATCCCCACCGTCATAGCAGAGCTTGTAGTAATTCCCGAGCATAAAAATTGCGAGACTGAAAATCATCACATAAGTACAATACTGTACAGGGGACGCGTTCTTTGCAAAGAATAAGCTCCAAGCGCAAAATATTACGCCGTATAGCAATAAGCCAAATAGCAGTTGAAATTTCCAGAATACGAAACCCAATTTGCTGTTGGACTTGACAGACTTCAAATTGCAAGAATTTGAGTCCCATGCAACAGGAGCTTTGCCAAAAAGCTTGATGTAAAATCTATTTTGAATATTTATGGATATTCTAACAAAAGAAAATACGAAAGGCTCGTCGTCATTGTCCATTTGAAACCGTTTTTGGATTTTGCAAAGATGCCGAAACGTCGTGAGAGCGTAAAATATGACTTGCTTTGCCTTTTAACGATCAGAAAGATTTGACGTAAAAACATTTTCTTGAATGTCTTATTATTTAGGTTGAATGTCAAAACCTTTCTTTTTCGGCGTAGAATGTTGAAAAACAAATGTAGTGTGCTTCCCTGTGTATATAATTGAATTTTAAAATATTCATAAGAATTCGCCACATTTTTATTTCCTTTGGAAATCCAATTAAGTTGTTGCCCGCAAATCCACGTTTTCTTTACATATGTAAGCTTACCAATTTATGCAGACATAACAAAAATAAACTATGTAACATAATTGGCAACGCAAAAAACCATGTAGCTCATAACCAAATTGAAGAACACGTGCCACTTGACATTCCATAATAATGTGGGTTTTGTATCATGAAGCATTACTGAATTCTATTGGATTCTCTTCTATGCTATTTTTTGTTTTGACAATTTCGGTTGAAGCGTTTAATTAGCATTTCCACATAAAAAAGTATGCTCGTGCCGACACAATTACGTTGTATTCGTCTCGTTGTATTCGTAACTTATAACTATAATCACTGGTATAACGAATATATGAATATATAATCCTTCATCTAATTATTTTTGCTCGAAGCTTTTGCGTGCTTGTTATTGAAGTTACAAAACAACTGGTTAATTGATATTTTGTGTTTTTCCTAAATCGGACTTTAGATTATATTTTTCTTCAAATTATCAGATTGTCTAGAAAATTTCAAACATCACTTCATTGCGTGTAAATACTGATAGTACATGGCACAAATAATTGCATAATGACATCATTATTTCAACAAAGAATGTTTATTCAAGTAGATTTTTGTTAAAACACCGAAAAAAGTCAAATTTGGAGCTCTGACTAGTTTATTTTTATCTACAAGCAATTACATTTAAATTGAAATATTGGTCGCGTAAATATGCGCGTAGATTACATAAATGTGTACATACATTTCATAGAGGTCGCTCTATTTCTTTCGATTCCTTTTTATTGACACAAAGTTGGGATACGTTCTTTTTTCACGGTTTTGCATTGGGAATTTTTTTAAGACAAATAATTTTTTAGGTTGGTTTCATGATGATAGGACAGATGCAATCTGTACTTGTCAATTCAAATCGTTTTCTATTATTCTGTCAAAAAATAATCTGTGACATCTAAACCTTCTGTCAACAATGAAACCTGGCTACATAAATTGTTCTTTTATCTTATTTGTATTCATACGCAATTCATTTTCTATCGCATCAGTTTACCTTCATCATCTGAGTCGAGAACTGCAAGTTAGACAAAATTAGAACTTTAAATATTATAAAATGGCTTCTTATAAATCATTAGCTACTTTTGCAGTCTACAGTGTACTGGCTATTTGCGTATTATCTGTAGACGTTCTTGGAAATTACAAAAATCACAAACCATTATTAAACCCAGTGAACGTAACATCTACCTGTGGTGGAGCTATTTATGACTCCGCAGGTAAAATCTCATACAAAAACGATGAGCCCTTGCTGCCAAATGAACGTTGTGTTTGGGTCATTCGGTCCCCTGCCGCTGGAGAATATAACGTCAACTTAGAAAGTTACGGGCTTCCTTTATCTTTGACTTTAACCACCATAGCAAATCGTGATCTATTAACCTACCCAGCGTAAGTGTATATGAGTAAATATTAATATATCTTATATAATAAACAGCGTCAGCATCATGTAAAGTACAACTTATTAATAATTTTCCCATTTTGTATGGTGTAGAACGGAACCACATTATTTTCATCTTCAGAACGCATATGTGTTGATTATATCATTTTACACTGGTCCGGATATCCCTGAAGGCGCAACCGGATTTTCTCTTGAATTCGAAGGAGTGGTCACTATTGCTGGAGAGGCTATAAGCGAAAGTTCAACCCACACATTTATTTCGGCTGACTCTGGACACCACAAGTTCCCCACAAACAGAGCAACTTACACTGATAGAGAGATATCAACATTTGTAGTGACTCCGGTACCTGATGGCAATGGAAGCTTCATGAAAACGGAAGTTGTATATGCTTTGAAAGGACTAGAGCAATGTCGGGACTACCTTACAGTCTTTTTGTTTAATCCAATATGGCTATACCCGATTAAATGGATGTATGATGGCTCGTAAGTAACGTATTGTTTACAACATTTGATCTGGTTTCATTGAAAGATAATCAGTTTTTTAATTTTGTTTTTTATTTTGTAGAATTTGTGGCGTAAATGAGACTATAGAGACTGATGTTATAATACATAATGATTTAATTCTGCTGGTGTTTGTAAGCAATGAGGTCAATGTAGACACAGGATTTCATCTATTTGCGCAAGTTGATCACTGTTGAGTTTAAACCTGAAGTTAAATATATTTTGAAGCTATCTTATTGCAAAATTCGATTATAGGAATATTTATGCAAATACAATGTTGTTCCTGTAGCATATGACGCTTAGGTCATACGTCATAGGCCAATAAAGAATTTACATGTGTCCCAATAAATTACATATTTTATATACAATTATCGACAAGAAATTTTTCATGGTTTTACGATACACCTAACGAAAGCTTATTCTTATTTCATGAAAGCAGCCACTAATTTCACTTTCAACCTGAACTACTCAAAATTCAGATACACAATGTCTTATCAGTTTGATAGATAAGTTATCCGTGATCCGTTACATTCAAGTCGAAAATTCTCCATTGCACCACAAACATACGATGTGCAGACATTAGTAAATACTAAGGAGTATGTGCATATTAATCCACAATAAAAAACCGGTGCAAGTAAATGTAATTTTAGCAAGTTCATTACTTTTCTCATGCCTTTTGCAATGAAAGGTTTGGCTTTAACCCTTAATTAATGTTTGTTCACGGCATACATATGTATTAACAAATGTGCCCGATATGACAGTAATTTACCTAAACTCATAAGTTATGAAACGAAGCTGATGTAATTGCTTAGGCACGAGCATGTTTTTTGTTTGGAAAAATGAATTATTTAATTTAATTTGAAATAGAATTACTAAATTCAATTTGAAATTGAATTATTAGATTTAATTTGAAGTTGAATTATTAAATTTAATTTAACCAAACTTGTCCACAACATTTACATAGCATACAGGAGCATCTATCGCAATCAAATTATGTTTCATAATACTAAGCCAACACTTTAATTTTTTGTGTATCACGTCGTTTTTAATATGGTCGTAGACAACCAACCAACCTATTTTTTACGCTGTCTTTCTGTTACATACTTATTTATATGTTCACATAAATTGGTAAGCTTACATACATCAAAAGACGTAGTTATTTGGGGCAACAACTTAATTCGTTTTTAAATGGACATGATGTAATAAATTCTTATAAATTTTTAAAATTCCATTTGTATCCTCGGTGAAGAACGCTTTTTTTTCCGGAAAAGTGTTTTTATGTCAAATCCTTCTGATATTTGAAAGAAAAAGCAAGGCATATTTTTCGCTCCAACCACATTTCCGTTTCTTCAAATCCCAGGAACCTTTTCAAATGGCTAATGACTGCGAGCCTGTCGTATTTTATTTTGTTAGAATATCCATAAAACTTCAAAATAAGTTTTACACCAAGCTATTTGGCAAAGCTCCTATAGCATGGGACTCAGTATCTTGCAACTTAAAGTATGTCAAGTCCAACTCCAAAATGGGTTTCATGTTCTGGACATTTCAACTACTTTTTGGTTTATTGCTATACGGCGTAATTTGTTGCACTTGGTGTCTACTCTTTGCCAAGAACGCGTCCCCTGTGCAGTATTCAACTTTTGTGTCGATTTTCAGTTACGCAATTTTTATATTAGGGAATTACTGCAAGCTCTGCTATGACGGTGGAGACAGTATATGTTGCATAAACTGTTTGCTGAAACATCAATCTATACTAATCAAAGGTATGTGTAACTTTTATTTTGCAAAATACAGATTAAAATACTAACAATACTTTTTAAATGCCGGAAATCTGATGGCATCGCTCAATAACAATGTATTTATGTGTGTAGATTGGCGAGTGAATTGGAACTTGTTCGAAACAAAATGGAAAAGGGAATTGCAAATTTTGGGTTTAGCACTTTGTGGAGCAATATGTGTTACTATGAGTATGTTAAGCTTGAGTGTTCTTGGGGTCATTTTCAAAATTGACCCAACCTACTACATATTCGGAGGAGAAAAAATTTATCAATTGGATCCAACCCCACAACTATTTATCGCAGGCGCTCGTCTCATTACAGGGTTTGTTTTTGTTATTTGTACGACCCGAATATTTTGCATTTTGTTTGTTTATTATTTTATTTTTTGCCAAGCATATATTGGCATGTGGACGCTTTTATCGAAGATGGGAAACTTTAGGCAAATACATAGGGAATATATGAGACTGGCTGTAATTCACACAAGAATCAGTCCGTTTGGTAACAATTTTGTAGCACTTTTGATGCTTTTTTGGCACACATCTGGAACCGCTTTGTGTTGGGTGGGCATTCGCGGTTGGGATTTCACTTCGCACCTGATTGTTGTGATGTTTGGTATTTTGGCATTGATCTTTGTCAGTTGGGTCTTGATTATGATAGGCATCATGAGCTTCATTCATGTGAAAGCAGAAAGGGTAATTGAGTCAATGCATGATAGGGTGTTGGCTGAGGCAGGGATAAAGAGAAAGGAACTTAAGAGGCGCATTCGAGCAATGAGACCAACATCATTTAAAAGTGGCGGTTGGTTTATAGTTGATCGGGATGCTCCTGGGGACTTTTTGATGACAGCGGTTAATAATGTTACTTCTGCAGTGCTAACGTTTTAAGTGTATTTTCGTAACAATAATAAATGTTTTCATAATTGTCAAACAACAAATTGGTTTTGTAAAACTGAAGTATTAGAGATGGTTTTGTATTAAAAATATTTGGTTTCGTTAGAAAACTTATTGGTTGGCTTAACAAATGTAATTAATTTTCGATGACATTAAAAAATAATTGGCTCAAAACAATTCGGTAATTTTTGATTATTGCTCATATGAAAATTGTATTTTCGCATATTAAATTCGCCCGGGACATTCGACTTTGTATTTACTCAATTTTTAAGATAATTTGAATATAATTTGTTTTCGCTTGTTTAAAAAAACAAATCATAAAAACTTATTAGTTGAATAAAACTATTGATAGAAAACACGTAAACACAATTTAATACTTTAGATTTACTAGGAACAACATGCTACTTTGGTTGATACTTCTTCATGATAGATTGTTTTGTAGAATGAAAATACGTGTTCCATGAGTTTGTTAGCGCTTTTTACATATATTTTATTTTTATGTCAAAGAAGTCAAAAACTGTTTTGCTTTGTGCATATATATATAAATACGTCAGTCAATTTCTATTCACATCAGTTTACCTACAACATTTAAGTTAAGTTCGTCAAGGTGTAAAAAATTTAACCAACTAATTATTTGTAATGGCGTTTTATAAATTTTAAGTTAAGCTCTGACTGTGGTGGAGTTTTTAATGATTCCACAGGTCAAATTTCATACAAAAACGATGAGCCTCTGGTACCAAATGAGCGTTGTGCATTCGAGCACCTGACGATGGAGAATATCGGGTTTACTCCCATATTCTTTGTTACGATAAAAAAGTTTAAGTTTTAGGAGGAAATGTCCGATGGCTGGTGGAATTTAACCTTGGATCATTTCCACCAAAAAATTTCGGATTTAGAGGAAGATAAACTAAAGTTAGTGGCATTTTCGAGACTTTTACTGGGCGAAAATCTCTTGCCGTAACAAAAGTTATAACAATTTATATAAAAGTGTCTAAATCATGCAAAGGCTTCATGCGTCGAGGGGAACCACATGACTTTTATATTACAGACGCTTCACACTGGTCCGGAAATTGACACTGGAGGCGCAACTGGATTTTCCCTGGAGTTTAAAGGAGTCTACTGCTGGCGAAGTTATAAGCGAAAACTCAACACATTCCTAACGGCTGACTCAGGACATCACAAGTTCCCCAGTGGTAGAACAACTTATAATAACAGTGAGATGTCAACATTTGTAGTGACTCCAATTCCAGATGGAAATGGCAACTTCCAGAAAACAGAAGTTGCATATGCCTTGAAAGGAATTGATTCTTGTTGGGACTCTCTGGACGTATACAAGTTTAATCCAAGTCCCTCAACCTTCATTAAATAGGAATGGGAAGCCAGGTAAGCACCGTATATTTTATTGATTATCAATAGAATCACCTGATTAATTTACTAACGTAAACATTGGTTCCAATTAATATCATCGAACAGAATAATATGTTATCAAGTTTGTAATTTTCGTGAAATTATGTAGATGGTGTGACTATAATGAGACTATTGAGACTGCTGTCGTAACCCATCAGGATTTAATTCTGCTTATGTTTGTAAGCAATACGGTCAACGTAGACACAGGATTTCATCTATTTGCCCAAAGCTGATCACTGTTGAGTAACAACCAAAGAAATTAATGATTATGAAATGAATCGAATTTGAGGTAAACATACATGCTTGTATTTTATTGAATAATAAAAATCAAATATTTGTGCAGGGTTTTGTTTGTATTCTTCTGTCATAAAAAAAGAGCCAGTAAATATAAATATACCGTTATGAAATTCACTGATAGCACCGCTTATGGAACGATAACTTAACCTTATTTTTTCCCTATTAGTTGGCTAATAGTTAAGTTTTCCCCAGAATGAATATTTACATGGACACCTTACACTTGCGGGAAGTCATTCATGCTTTGACTCATACGTGCAATTATCTTCAAGTATTTTTGAAGGTTCCATGATACCGATGCTCGAAGTTGAGATGCATAATGCCTTATCAGTTTGATAGATAAGTTATGTTGAAAATTCTCCATTGAGCATTAAAAATACAATGTATAGACATAAGTACTGAGGAGTATGCATATAAAATTACAGGGGAAAAACCTGTGCTAAAAATTCAATGGGATATTTGTGTAACGTCATAATTTTTCACATGCTTCTACAATGAAAGGCTAAGCTTTAAGTCGTAATTATTGTTCGTTCAGGAGATAAATATTTACCAGTATAAACAAGGTGAGAGATTAAATATCACGGCTGACAGTAAAACAATAAAACAGTAGTAAATGACTGCATTGTATTTCAACTTATCAAACACAACAGGTGCCTATACTGTTCACGCTTAGCTCTGATCTGTTAAAATCGTTTTCACTTGAAAAAGGCTTATGTAAATATTGCATCATGTTTGCTACGCAAAAGAGATAACGTATGGGCGTGTCGATATTCATTCATTATTTCCTGCAGATACGAAGTGCAGATTATTGTGATCGCAACAGATCAGTTTTATCCAACTGTATGTAAGTTAAGGGTTTTCTTTTTTGAGAAAAGGGCAGAAAAATGGATCATTTTTTGAAAGTGGAAGGTCCACTCAAATGGATTTATGATATAAGCAAGGACTTTAAAATTCACCATGAAGATTCCTACAAAATTCCAAATGTAATCAAAAATAAAGTTTTTGACGATTACGGCGACAGTGAAAAGTTTTCCTATCATTTGCCTGTCCTCAACAAATTAGTTTTTGTGAATTTTCATCTTGCTGCAATTCTCATAAAAGCTGGCGACATTGAAGGTGCTAAAAATTCACTGAAAAATGCAGAGAAGGTTTTTGGCAAATTAATCGGTGACCACAAAAGGGTCTCACAAGCAGTGAAGCACATTTGGAAATCATTGTTGTGGTCTGCGTCTGTAATGAAATCGGAAGATCCGGATGATGAAATCACTGAAATTGAAATTCTTCAAAGCGAGTGGGAAAATTTACTGAAGAGCAAAAGCGCTTTAGCAACAATTGAATTTTTTAAGACGACGATCTGTCTTTACATTGGCGTTCCGATAAACGATGTGCTTGAAAAATTTCGCGGTGTATGATATTTTTACAAGTTGAAAACGCAAATTATAGTAGCAAATTACATTTATGCTGATAAACCAAATGTTTGCTTTGTTTAAGGTTATTAATTTGGATCCAGAATATTTTCTATGGCACCACTACCACTATCGTCTTTTACGCCACGCAAGAATACTTGACATGTCTAAATCCAAATCTACATGTATTCTGCCAAGTGCGGAGGAACTTGAAGCTAATTCGAAAGCCTATATTCTTCGGTCAAGTGTTCTTTTGAATATATACTGGAAGGCCATTTGTCTCAAAGAAAGTCTCTGGGACAAATCTATTGAGGCCCCTGAATCGGAGGGTACAGTCGAATGGAACAGTAATAATAATGAGGACTATCAAATCTGCTTGGATATGTTTAGGTGATTTTATAATTTTTAAAAGTCTATAACAATAAGTATTAATCAATAAATAAAAATTTGTATGCAGAGATGCACTGGAGATTGCTAAGTTGATGGGAAGAAGAGACTGGGAAGAAAAAATTGAACTGGAACGAGCTCACGTACTAATGGATTTGAAATTTCAGGACAGACGATCCGTAAACGAGGGAAGAGAGCTGCTGCTTAGTTGCCCAAATAAATTTCCTGATAGCTCAAAAGTTCATTATCAAGTCGCACACCTTCATTATATGGTATTATTTTCCCCATTTTCATTCCCCCAAAATATCTTCGAAAATATATTTATAGCAATTATGTTATATCTTATGCAGAGGGCCATACATACATCAATTGCATTAAAAAATGCACTGGCCCAAGCGAAAGAAAGTTTTAAGCTTGCATTGGACAAAGATCCAGCAAATTTCAAAGTGCTGAAGGATTTTCTAAACTTCCTTAACTTTTCAACCCAATCCTTAACTGATGACTACATATATGTATTCGAGAAGATAAATAAAGCGGCGGGAACTGGACGCGACAATATTGAGGAACAAGCAGAATTGGAAATTCTAAGAGGAGTTATAAGTTGGATCTACAACCCGGAAGGATGTAAGCGGCTTCGGCATTACGAAAACGCTGTAAAAATTTGGATAAATACTTTGAAAACGTATCCAAGTTCTAAAGACATGCTTTTGGTAAAATTATAAATATTTAAATATTTGTTTGTACTTCAAAATGATGCAGTTTCTAAAGTAATTTTTTGTTGATTAGAAATATATTCGGGATCCACCATTTGCAAAATTTAA
>JAQIXW010002648.1:0-14873 GCA_034700685.1 Willowsia buskii | reverse complement strand
CACTAAATAGATGAGTTTCATTAATATCCATTTTCTACATACCTACGTAGTAACGTTGAATATTTTTTATCTGATGTTTTTACTTCCAAAGTTTAAATATATTGAACATATTTAAGCAGCAAAATTGTCTGCGTATCAAATATCGAATTCTTTAAGGTGACAATTTTTACACATTTGTGTAACTACATGGACTACCAAGACATGTATCATTTAACTAATTGCATATCTGTTTATTGGTGAGTGTTTTGCCTGAGCCATGCCACATAGGTAAACATAGTTTTTTGCGATGTTCATGCATATATTCATCTTATTTTATATGAATCTTAGAACGTCCAATAACTATATTCACACAATAGCGTGCAGAATTTTTTATAGATTTTTATCCTGACAAGTTGATGTCACGCAACAAGTATTGATCGGACTCCTTTCTCCTATCTCCGATAAGAGTTTTTTGTAATTTGCTTCGCCACTTCAAACTTTACACTATAGAGTTCTGGTTAAACACACTAATAATATAAGACATGTCTAGCTTTGACATGCATTGTAATTATAAACTTTAATTGTAATAAGACAATGCTAAGTACTACATGATACTGCGCCAACAACGTACTACTAATTTGTAGCATAACATATTACAAAAACGCTATCACCGAGCTCATCAATCCAAGATAAGACGGTCATGACGTGTCTTTTTCGAACAATAACAACCTATGAGAAAATACCACACGTAGTAATAAATTATTAAAGGATTTGTGTAGTTCATAAAGAATTTTCAATAAGCACTCAAAAGTGGAAGAATTGTCCGTCTAAAATATTATACACCTTTTGGTTTCATTTCGAAATGTCTTTCAAGCCTTCTCAAATTACCCCAACCGAGTGAGATTTGAAGAGTTTAAAGTCATAATGCCTGTGATTCTGAATCAACCAAATTCAATTGGTACATTGGGCTTTGGTACATGTCATTTTTGAAATCTTTAACTGAAAATTGGCTCAACTTTCAACATATTAAAAATCTGAATGCTTTTCTATATATTAAGGTCCGCAAGAACTACTCAATGGGAATGGAGTCATCACACAAGGGTTTGCTAACGCCCATGGAGCCATTCCCGGTCATTTATTGCCCCTTGCAAATTCCGAGAGAGTTTTGATTAAACAGAGAAAAGAATTACTTGAAGGTGGTTTTTATATTAACAATACAATTGAGTTTATTAAAATCTTTAACTGTTTGTTTGCTGTTACATACAGTTATACTGGGATGCGAAACACAAAACAGATATGATGTTCTTGATGAACAAAATCAAACCATTTATTCGGTGGAAGAGAGTTCTGAATTTTGCATGAGATGCTGGTGTGGTCCCTTGCGTCCGATATTTGTAGATATCAAGGACAAGGATGGAAACACTGTGATATATTTGAGTCGGCCCTTGGCTTGTCAAGAAATTTGCTTTCCTTGCTGCCTGCAGGTTTGAACTTTTATTTTTGCTTCGAATTGCGAAAAATGTTATATATAATCTTATACGCCCAATCTTTTGTAGTCCATGGTCGTACAGTCCCCTCAAGGGAATCCGATCGGCTCTGTTCAACAAAAATGGGGATTACGGCCAATATTGCACATCAAGGATGAAACAAATGCTCTGGTTTTCATTGTAAAGGGTCCTTTTTGCCAGTTTTCATGCAGATGTGGTGACGTGGAATTCCCAGTGAGTTGTTGATTATTGATTATATTTTTGTAATAAAATTGTCAGTTTGACTAAGCGTGCATTATGTATTTAGATATACGCATCAGATGGAACAAGTGAGTGTGGAAAGATTTCAAAGCGGTGGAGAGGAGTTCTTCACGAGGCATTTACTGACGCTGATATTTTCGGTGTCAAGTTTCCCCCTGGAATCAATCCTCAGATGAAGGCTTTGCTCATTGGAGCCACATTTCTCATTGTAAGTATTCATAATTCATTATTGCTACTCTCATGAATTGAGAAAATAGGTGCAAACTCATAATGTATTATTTTCCTAGGATTACATGTACTTTGAAAGCTCAAATCAATAAGTATCTACACATTCTTCGAGCTGTCATCTGATGCAAATATTTAATTAAGAAATTAAAGAAAACACATGTATGAAACTGTTTAGTGAGTACAAATTTATAAAAAACGAATCTTAAACATAATATGGCTTATGGCTTACACTCTGTCACCAGCTTTACCATAATTTTTACAGTAAACCAAACAATATAATATGTAAATGCATGATATATAGTCACTAGTTGCACATGGTCATTTCAGTAGCAGTTGAAATGTTGAAAATGTAATGTTTAAATAAAAGTAATTGGATAATATACAGTCTCAACAATAAATAATACAAACAGTATTTTCACAATTTAAATGATGATGTCATGTCAGGAACGCCAAGTTCTTCCCAAAATTCAGTTACATTCCTAAACGGATCATCTACCATCTTCACTTCTTCATCTATCCAGAGAAATCGTAGTTTTTCCCGGTCATCAACCTCGTCCCAAATTTTAAATATTTCCTTTGACTCAGTCTCATATAAAGGCTTCCTATGAAAACATTTCGATTTTGACAATGGCAAAATTGTTTTAATAAGCCATACTTGAATCTAAATAGTAAATAAGAAACTACTTACCCATAGGCAGCAAAGTTGCTAAACAGATTAACCATAAGTTTTGTGATGGCAAAGTGAGAGTCATATCGTCCTATAGGTGGGTGATGCTTCGTACTGTTTAAGAAATATACCTGTTTCAACGAGAAACCCAACGACAGTGTTTAAAAAAAATATATATATACTCATTCATCATCATGAATCATCAAATAATATGCAACAATTAAGGGAAAAGAAAATGGCGTCCTTGTAAAATTCGCGGTTTAGTTACCAAATCATCCCCGTGAAGAGTGCCTGCAAAAGTTAAATAAAATCTCTTGCCACTTAATGAGAATCTAAACTATCATTGAAAAACTGTAGTAAAAACAAAATCAAAGGGACGATGAGCATTTCGATGATTTACCGAAAAATGTTGGATTTAATCCTAATCGTCCAGCACGGCCTAAATTGCTGGAGTAATTAAAAATAGATGCATATGTTGGGGCGATTTGTGAGTGCATCTGGATGGCTTTACGGATAGGTACAGTAAAATATCTGTCTGTTGCAATCTGTACCAAAATTAAACGATGTAAATCGCCATGAATCACAACAACGAAAGGTCAGTGCACGGTCAGTGAAAAATTATGAAATGTAGACTTGCAAAATTGCTAAACAATCAATTATAACTACATAAATTACCTGACTTAACGCTTCCTGAGATAAGGTGTTCACAGAGTCACTACCGGTGTAAAATTTCACAATTTTTCTACGAACATCGTCTTCGTTCACCTCGTTCCCTCGAAAGGTTAAAAGTGCAGGTATGTGTGTACGGAAACCTGCCCGAAGAATTCGTACTACCACGCTGGCTTGAAGAGCTGTATAAAACGATGAGCTTTATTATTCATGATGACAGCAACCATTATTATTACATTAGCATTTAATACGCGTACCTGTCACAGGTAAGTTTAGCTCTCTGGACGTCATTGATACAACCCATGGAACTCTTTCTACTTTGCCAGCCAAATAGGCTTGGTCGGGAGTGCTGGTCAAAAATGCACCCGGAATTTCTGGTTCAATAGACGGAATGAAGAAACCGGTTTGCTGTAGTGATTCATATATCCAAAAACAAGGTGTCAAGTAATTCGTTTTTCTGACATTTAAAAAATTGCACATAAAGTACTAAATTTACATGTAGATATACCCACTTACAAAAGTGAACAATTGGTTTGCCACAAGAACTCTAGCATCCACCCGTCTCAGGCAGTTGACAATTTGATGACTATCCCGGTAAGTGGGGCAGCCTGATACATTTGCTAAATGCATGCTCACCATTTTGGAAGTGTCCAGTTTATTAAGGGCCCAAATGTTGTATGCAGTTCCACTCATCGAAATTGCACCTTTAATTTTTTGTTTAGTACTTGCATAATCAGACATTAATTGATAATGAACTGAACTTCCACCAGCTGAACTACCCTGAAATTGGCACAAATGTCAAAAAATAATAATAATATGAATGACGGAAAAATCTAAAATCAATAAAAGTGTTCAAATTTGTAATTCACAGCTAAAGTAATTTTGGAAGGATCTCCACCAAACATGGCAATGTTATTATGAATCCAGTCGATTGCAGCAGCCTGATCTCGTAACCCCGCATTCCCTGACGAGATCAAATTAAGTTTATTGGGAATAGGTTAATTGTCAAGAACAAGATTATTAATAGAATCATTCACACACCCATTGCTTCTTCATCTCCAGTTGTAAAGAATCCCAAAGGTCCTAAACGGTAATTAATGGTCACTAAAATGACATCTTTGACCAATGTATATGCAGGACCAAAGTACTGACCACCACCACTTATCCAGAACCCACCGTGGATAAAGACAATTATTGGATATGGCTTTGGTGGATTTATCTGCGGTAATTTAAGGCATACACAACTTTACAGACAAGTTTCGCTAAACGGACATACATATTTTATATTAACAGCCAAGCAATTGAAAGTTTCTTTCAATATTTTGGCATATATGAAAGGCACTTGGGCACTGCACTAACGCTTTTAGTATACACGTTCAAATTCAGACAATCTTCTGAGCCTCGCAACCTCCCATAGTGTAGTTGAACACAAGGCAAACCTGGATTGTTTGCGAGTAACGTTCCATTCCAGGGCTTCTTGGGAACGGGTGGCTAAAAAATTAATGATTTAGAAACTTATTACATGGACCTAAGTACGTTGTAAGAAATCTTATCATGACATTTATATCAATGTATTCTGTCTCAACCCTAAATCTTCTGTCTCCAATGGGTGGCTCGGCAAATGGGATTCCTTCAAACGCACTTATTTGATTACCTCGAATATCTGACATGTAATACCCCCGGATTTTTCCTGATTTAGTTTGGACTTCCACATTTTCTTGGGGATCAATTATGTTATTGGAATGTCCAGCACTATCATGCGATCTTCCCAACGCAGTTGTCCCTGCATTTACGTTAGGGTATCCATATTCACTGTCACATGAAATTAAACGACACACTAGAGCAAACAAGTTTGTCAATGCAATTGACGAGGACGGAATCGGGTTCATGTCGGCTGCCGGTATTTGCAGGGAATTTAAATGCCTGCATTAATATCTAATTTTGTATGTAAGTCATGTGAATGCAGTGTTACAAATGAGGTCCAGTCTAATCCGCAAACTTTAATAGACTGACATTGGTGATGGTAGGTTAACTCGGTATTTTCCTGGATTGTAAGATCCAATATAGGCATTAAGCATTCATTCTCATATATAACTATCAGGCAGTGTTTATATTAGTCATCATATAAGCAAGAATTAAAAAGGCAGAGTTCTTGAAATGAAGTATGGATAATACTACTCCACACAAACAAGCAAGCCGGCTTCATTTAGCTAGATTTTCTGCACGTACCTGATTTTTTCAACAAAACTGCGCTGGTTTTTTACGGATCTCTGGATTTGAGATTTCACGAATTATAGTTGAGTTATTCATAAAAATGACATGTCTCTCCAACCATTCATTCAATGCTAAGCATGAGTTTCTGCGACAAGAACTGTCATTTTGTAAACATCTTGATATTTCAATAAAAACGATCCAAGCATAAATGAAAAGATGCATGCATCTAAATTATGACAAAAAAAGTTGTTAAAGTAGTTTTTTTCGTTAATATCCGTATTCCGTGTTGAATTGTTGGAATGAACTGAGTTGCTAGTTGCTAGAATGATATTATTAGTGTCTGGTAGGAGATGTGCCTGAAGACTGGACTAAAATGCTTTATAGGGTTTCTTCAGGCACGCACATGTGAAGCATTGCGCTGGTAAGTTTCGTTATAACGTTTGCGTCTCTTTCCGTGCACATTTACTTCAGACATATTTACGGTTTAAGGAAACGGCATTGTTTGCTGCGTATTTCTGCACCATGTATGTATGAGGCGATTGAGAGCCAAAGAAATACGCTACGTGGGAATATTCCACTACGTAATTGGTATTCAGTAAAAATTATGACTGCGTATAATGTACCTTCGCATATAGTCTTGTTGCATATGGACGTAAACGGAAACTGACCACTTACGTTAGTAGTATAGTAGTGGTTTTTATGAGTTGCCAATCATTGTTTGTTTACTGTTGATATTTTGCTGAATATGCAGATTTTAATTTGAAAAAAATATCTGGAATCTAAAAGTATTAAGTTTTCTATAGACGAAACCATTGTAAATTGTAGTCGACGTTGGGTAAGGTTTGGTGTGTTTTTTGCGAACTCTAATAGCTAAAGATCAAGGCAATCAAGTTTAAGAATAATGATATTGGCCCGTTCGTACATTCTTTAGTGTGATGATGAATATGTATGACAATGTGAAAACAGAACTGTAAGCGCTGGACATTTGATGTTTTGGTTCATTTGTACATTGATGCAATTTGTTGCTCTAATACATCAGTAGTAGTAATTACCTGATTTTTAAGAGTGGATAGTGTTTATGAACTCAATTTTAGCAGCCATAACTTGAATTTTGTATGCAACAAGCACTTATTTCCAAAAACATGGGACGCGTAGTTCACATAGAATAAGTAGGTATGAATTGAATGCAAAAATAAGCACGCAAAAGTTTCTGTTTCCGTGCATTGAAAACGTTTTAAAAACACGGGAATTAAAATGAAATACTTTTGATTTTTCCATTCAATCTAGAAACTTTGCACGCATATATATTTTTTAATTGGCCTGGCCATTGTACTAAAAATACAGTTAATAATTGTTCCAGTAGTGCATTGATATTACCTCTTATAAATAAGAAGATTTCCTCGGAATATTTTGAAAATGTGGTTAATCTCTCAAGTATATAGGATGACCCGCATCAAATAAAACGACATTTAAATGCCTTTCATGTAGACATTATTTAGTAGTACATTATGGATTAATTGACTTGACTAAGAAAGCGTGTGTAGTGTGTAAACTTTTATATCAAAATGTGTTTATTATAGATTAAAGTCTTATAATATTTAATAATAATATATGTTTAAATATCAGTCTATTGTCTGCCTTTGTATTGGCAATGATTTTGTCATTAAGATAAATAATATAATATGGCATGGTAAAATGGCACTACGAGATGCAGCGAGATATTTTTACTACCTCATTTAATTCCCAATCTACTCCAAACATTGAGTTCTTCCGTTCCATGCATTGGGTCTGCAATCATTTTCATACCATTCTCAGATATTTCTAGGAAGTTTGGAAATGATGTGTTTCCTATTGGTTTCCAAACCTCAACGAGAGTACCATTTGATGCCCTAAAGTACGGCACACTGCAACAAAACCAATAGGTGTATTAATTTCATGCAAAAAGAATTAACACTTCACTTATTGAATCATCATTAACAACTATACCTGTGAGTGACAAAATTTGTTACAAGTGAGACCAGCATGTTGGAAATTTCATACGCTTTCTCTTGTGTTGTTAAAGGATCAGAGAAAGCTGTATTGTTGAATAGCACTGTCATGTCCTCCTGCAAACAAACACGTAAAGACTCAAAAATTTAAGCTCGTGTACTACAGAGGTGTGCACTGAAACTTTTAAATTCTTTAAAATGTTCGTCAGATCACTACTTACCCCATGAGAAGCTCCTACAAGTCAAAAACATACATACAAAGATTGAAAACAGTTACATTGTTTGTTTTTTCTTTAAAACTTTTTTAAAAGCTATTTACCCCAATTCTTATAATCGGTTGCAAGGAAGCTGGCTACACCAACGTGACTTCTATACTTGAAAATGTAAGAATAGGTTGGCGCATATTCTCCGTGAAGTCGCAATGAACGTCGATTACCGAGCGTAAAATACCTATCTGATCCCATCTAATAAAATATGTTTATAATTTATAAGTATGCTGTACGTGGCAAAATTATGAGGCAAAAGTAGTTTATGTTTTATGATATCTGAACGATGAAATGACATACCTGCGCATACTTCTTTATATTGCTTTCTAATAAAGCAGTTCTATATCTTGCTGGAACATCTCTTAAATACACATCCCGTATTTCCATTACGGCTTGTTGAGGAGTAAGGGACCCAGCCTCTTTTATGTCAAGAATGAGAGGTCCTCGTGAGGCCCAGTTCCGAATGACGTTCCCGAGGACCAGCAAATTCTTCATTAACATCCTAATAGGGCATAATTATAATTAGAAGTTCAACCTCTTCCAATCAAAGTATAAGCTCCAAAACTTTTGCAACAAAAAATATATATGTATTCAATACAAAATATATTCCGCTTCTTCTGCAGTGTTTGTCAACAAATAAGGGATTCTAGCGACATTTCCATTTGCGTATGCACTTTCGACAGACTCTGTAATGAAGGCTCCAGTGACATTTGGCTCAATGACCGGAGCAAATAGGACAGCAGGGAATCCTAAGAATTCCTGTGCAATTGATCATATTCAATATTATAAATAGACCAAGCACAAATTATAGTATTTTGTAAATTGGAATTTTGCTAGTTTGGTTATTTATAGAATTACAATCAAGTTGTTTTGAGCTGCAACTAAATAATTTGGTTCAATCCTTCTTAGGCAGTCCATGAGAACTTTACTACCCTGATTAGTGGGGCAGCCCAATCGTTTGGCAAAGTTATGAGTTAGCTTTCGAGCATCTTGTGTAGTTTGAAGTCCCCAATGATGAGCAGCCGAACCACTAAAGGATATAGCGCTCCGAAACAGCCCTCTAGCAACGCTATTTAAGGAGAGCATTTGCAAATGTACACAAGCAGCACCTGGTAAAGATGATTATGAGTGCTAAATTATTCGAATATGTTAAATTACTTTTGTAATATCATCTAAATCTTGACAATTTTCCATACCTGCAGATTGACCTGATATATTCACCAGAAAACGAGAAAATAAAAAGATGTAAACCCGAATCTTATTTCAAAATCATCAAAATTTCTTTTATGGCTTATAGAAATGATATTATGCCTGATATCGTGATTTTTGTATTATCTCCTCCAAAGCTGGCAATATTATCATACACCCATTTGATTGCAAGAGCTTGATCATGAAGTCCATAGTTTCCTATATGTGAGTGAACATGAAAAGTTTGGTATTTAAGATTGCTTTTTCTAGAGCAAAACATGAAATATGCATTTAAAAAATTACCTGGGGCTTCCTCGTCTCCAGTGCTCAGAAATCCTAAAACACCTAACCGATAGCTTCAACCGGAAACAATTTTCATTGGTAAGTAACTTAATCCAACCTTTTTCATGAAAATGGTTTCACATCACCCCACCAATTGAACACTGTTATAGAAAACTTACTTTATTGTTACCAGTATAATGTTGTTCTGCGATAGCAAATATGTTCCTCCATAATCGCTTGCACGGCCAAAAATGAAGCTACCTAATAGGAAATAATAGGATATCTCACTCTGCCAAATTTAGTTTAATTAAGTTATTGTATTGGTATTGGTTGCTTATATACCCCCATGAATAAATATCATCACAGGAAGCTTGGGATTGCTTTCACCGGTTGCAATCTGTTGAAATTCATAAATAATCATTCATGATGACTAATGTCAAAAATGTGAGCTTATCCAATAACATGAAAACTTACCATTGGGGAGTAAACATTTAACTGCAAGCATCCCTCAACGCCTACAACTCGGAGAAATCGAGGCAAGTTAAACTGCAAGCATTCAGCACTCACTTTTTTCGCACTTCGGACACCACTCCAGGGTGTTTTTGGTACTGGTTTCTGCGAAATGTATTCACATAGTCAATGTATTTAACTAATGCATGGTCATATAGTGCAAACTATTGTGTTAAAACCTACCCTAAATCTTAGGTTTCCCGTTGGATCTTCCGCATAAGGAATACCTGCAGTAAATTTGTGAAAATTTAGAGCAAGTTCTCCTAACCAAATTTAATGCTTATTTTACCGCATGCACTTGGAAAAAATCGTAGCAGATACCCTCAAAAGCATAAATTTTCCTCGTGAAGCCCTTCATAAAAAATCCGGCCACAAATCCTCCAGTTGTATTCACGATCGGATCGGGAGGTGACTCATCGTTGCTTCTACCGATTCTTTTTGCAAGTTCCTGGTCAATGGGTACATTGGCCGAAGAAGAAACTGGAGTTTGTCGTAGGTACTGACAATTGTAAAACGAGCACAGCAAATTTGCTAAATACACTGTGGAGAACAACATTTTTAACAGACTTTTTTCACCTTTCCACTGACTGATATCATTGATTAAGTTTATGCAGCGATGCTCAACTTTTAAATTATGGCTAGGTAAAAAGATCTGAATCTGTGACAAGTGACTTTTTAACTGTCGATATTTTGGCAGATGGTCAAGTGACCAGAAGCGGATGCAGGGTAAGTTTGATCGGTGAAACTTGAGTGAGGATAAATGAAGACTTGCCAAGTTTAAGGTCAAGACTATATTATGAAGGAAGTTGTATTCCAGATAAAAAATGCATAAGACAACCATCACCCCTCAATAAAAAATGAACATTCCGTAGTGGACTGTTAACAAAAAACTTGATTCTGATAACAATGGACAGGTACACTCATTGTGAAGAAGTCATCAATTATCATGCACGTCTCAGTCTCAGTCCGTCTCTTTTTTGCGATTGTACAAACCATAACGTTCCCATTCCCAAGTTTTTTGGATAAAATTCATGAGTTTATAGTTTTAATATTATTGCTCAACTCAATAGCTAGTATGCATAACACACATTACATTAATGACGGAAAACCCATTTTAATGAACCTTATATATTATTGTACAGAATGTGCTGGATAATATGCGCATTGATGGAAAGGTAAATCACGTTCGTTCGGTTCTAACAAATTTGACCATTTCAGACAATAATATTGTATTACATGTGTGAACACAAAAACGGAACTGACACATTTGCTCTTCACATTTTTGTCTGTTGTATATTATGCGCATGCATGGTCCATTTGTAAGTGCTTGTAATTTTGGTAGGTATAATAGTAAAAAAGGAAGTAATGAGGATGTGCAAGGAACTTGGCGACCTCCTGAAGCTCAATTACAACATAACATAAAGTTGCACATGTATAAAATTACTTCTTGAGAAAAATGTATGCAAGCCTAAATCGCTAAATTACGTTGTAGCAATTGTTTATATGACGATTCATCGATTCTTTAAAAATACAAATGTATGCCCAAAATCACACGTTCGTACAAAAAAGTTTTCACTTGCAATTGCTACGATTATTGCGAACGCGCATTTTTTTATCCATCCGTACTACATTTTGATTGTGCATGCCAATTTACAATTTTTTCATTTCATTTTTGCTTGGGTGGGAAAAATATGATAGGTTAGGTTTGCTTGCATTATGCTGTATAATTATCGACAGACTCTGACTCTTGTCCTTAAACTTGACTTTTTTTGTTTTTTTTACTCTTGGTGATGTCATGAAGCCAGTTAACCTTGTAAAATTTATGTACAAAAAAACTTAATACGGCTTTCAGTCATCATTAATAGCTTTTAACTGCCGGCTAACAGCGCTAGCTTGTGCTTTTTATCGAATGAATCATTAGCATCGTATTTTGAATTAATACAATCGAGATCTCTAACGCGTAAATAAATCAATACTCAATCGGGATTTTCCGCTAGGCGTGTAGCTTGCGGCCCCGAATTTCCAAGAACTTCGCACCTAAGCTCGCAGAGATGAAATTGTGAGGAATGACGTAGTTTTGTAATCATGCATTTTTTCGTTAAATCAATAATTTGCTTTATATAGTTAGCTTTATTAAAGGTTCATATTTTATGTAAGAATATTATATACCAACTATAATCGGAGGTGATTGAATAGGGACGACATTCATAAAAGTTTGAAATTTTGATGACTGCATAGGGCTGCAAATATTGCTATTGCTGTAATGCGTCGTGCACAGGAGGTATTTACGGAAGTTAAAAATATATATTATGAGCTTATAATGCTGAGAGCAGTCGGTATTAACAAGCGTTTAATAAATAAAAGAATAATACCAAAAGTTATAGTTAAACTATATTTTTTATTATTTCACTGTATAAATTGCGTAACATTCTTTTCGGCAAATTCTTTATACAAATCAAGAATACAAAATCATACTAACCGATTTCCTATTTCGCACTAATTTAAAAATCGCTTCAAAATAAAATATTAAAATTTATATCAGTAATAATTTAAAATATATTTACTATTAGCAATACAACACTTTCAAAGGAATTTTCCTTAATTGTAAAAAGGGTTATATGTTACCCAATGAGCTTTCTGTTGACTTTGCGCCGTCTCATGCGAAGTAAATAATGATTTATACGCTTCACTAGCATTTGGGTCTTTTGCAACACTGTATTTTGATATCTTTGAGGACGATGGTCCTTCTTTGCTACTGTTTTTATTATCCTTTGACGAGGATGAAGGTAGCTCAGAGGAGATTTTGCTTTTCCTAGTTGGAATTTTGGAATCGCCATTAGTAAGTTTTGAAGAAGATGGTGATACTCTGCCGTTGGACGATGAAGGAACACTCTTTGTTGAATTAGCGATTTCCTCATCAGCATCTACTTTCTCTGATTTGACTGATGTACAAGCCACATCTGTCTGAGGTTTCTTGGAAGCCTTCTTGTTCTTCTTGGCTTGGAGGCGTCGCATCGTCATTTTTTCAACTTGTCTGCTTTGATCTTCTTCATCAGTAGGATTAATGATAATCACATCATCAAAACTGAACGGTTTTTGGCATCTATGAAAGTTAAACAATAATGTTTTATTATTAGTACTTTAAAATATTTATTAAACTCCCATTCCATACACAGCAATTATGTACATCCATGTTGTAAAGTTGTAATATCCTTTAAATACCTGATGCATTCAGAGGCATCCGTATTAGCCTTCCGCAGTTCTTTGATTGCTTTATCACTGAGAACGCATCCACAACTCCAAATGAAGCAAAATTTGAACATTCCATTCATTTCCTGTCCAGAAATTGGGCAAATCCATTGAGATTTCTGTGCATCAATATATCGATCACCCACCTCAGCATTGGAAGAGGATTCCTTAGTCCATGATGGGTTTTGGGTCAACTGGAGTTCTTTTACATCCTTGAGGGTCCTGATATGAGCAGCAACGTCGGGTGTCCCTTCTGCCTTGTTTAAAAGAGTCTCCAGCACAGCCTCTTTGCTATAAACGCGACCCAATTCGCACGCCACCACTGGTGGCTGCAGAGGCTGTTGTGTTATGGCGCAATGCTTCCAGCGAAATGCACGCTCAGACGTCTTGTCTTTCTACAAGATACATAATTAACATTAATTAATGATAATCAATAATTTGAAAATGTAAAAGTACCAAATCTTTGGGCACTGGGCTAAACCAGCTTTGGCGTTGATAGGTATTATTATATCCTAATTAATTTACCTGTTCGGGCTTCTTTTTGGTTTTTACAAGCTCGTCTCGTTTCGGGATAGTTCCTCCATCACACCCCATGGTAGTTTACTTGATCTTGCTTTTAAAGTATTTCAAATTAAACTGGTTCAAGTGCCGAGTAAATTCTCACACGTCAAAATAAAACACAATTTGACAATAAAATGACTGAATTCAAGCTGTCAAGAACAAGTGTATGTAACGATAAAAGTCTTATTGATTAAATTAAATAAAATTCAAGATTACAAGAATTTAAACAACCTTCATCTATTTCAAACAAAAGTATAAGAATGTTAGACATCAATGCCAAAATAATATTTTACAAAAAGTTAGAATTTAAAGTTGGCTCTTAGCCTACATGCACACTATGGCTTGGATGTTGCTGCATAGTTCTTGCTCAGCATGTATAGCTAGAGGCTAGTAAAAAATGAAGTTTCAGTTTCATGATGTCTTTTTGTGTTGAACAAACTGTTATTCACTTTGTTCTGTTTTGGCACTAAGCATCTTTTTCCATCTTCAAGCCCGTATATAAGTAAAAGAGTATCGCTTTCACTCCCGGAATTTTTGGAGGAATGAGAAAATGAAAAAATATGAAGGCTGGTAACAATTCGACGAATCATTTTACCTGGCGAGGGATTCGTACTATGTACCCATCTGGCTCATCTCAAGTCAATAAAATTTTATACAACAAAGCGTCTGCGTCATTAAAATGTCTTGCGTCATTTGGGTCATTTTTAATATATGTAGTTCAATTTTTTGAATTTTCTTTCTCGTCACATCCAAAAATGAGTTTGGTCGGATAATAATGTACTGAAGGGAAACGTACCACTTACATAAGTACAACTTCAACTTTATGCTATAGCTATATACCAATACATATGTTAGTATTTACAAGTCAAGGATAAAGGATAAGGTGAGTCGAACTGGATTTTTTGTTTCAGACAAAGTTGCTGAGCTTTTCAAGTTGTAATTTTTCATCCACCCCGTTCTGATGCCTCTACGTTCAACCTATTCCTTCGCTGTTCAATTTAAAAAACTCTTTCCTCCATCCTCCATCTATTCAAAATTCCAACGAAGCACAAGATCAATTCACTTAAGAATTTAATCAATCCAATCCTATTACAAGATTGAAACTGCTGAATCAGTTTCAACGAGCAAGTCCAAATTCAACTTTCATCGTCTTTGTCTGGCTTACATAACCTCTAGTATTGCGAATTACGACTTATTACGCCGCTTGAGCATATGCGAAAGCAAGTATTGACTTTGTGACGTTTGTCTGTCTGTCTGTCAGCACGATAACTCTCGAACGCTTCAACCGATTTCGCTGAAATTTGGTATACAGGTTCCATGGGTC
>JAQIXW010002647.1:0-14885 GCA_034700685.1 Willowsia buskii | reverse complement strand
AACTTAAGGAGTACTATCCAGAGACTAACATTTTTTGTCTTATTATGTCATGTAATTCTGCTCACGAATTCCGTAAAATTATGCATGTATTTTTAAATAACACGCGTTGATTTAAGCAACTTTAGAAAATGACTGCACCCATTCAGGTCCAAAATGCGTAATTACGTAATCGTGGTAGTACATCATGATGCAGAGAGGTTGGCCAAGTATTAAAGATGCCCAAACCACAACATTTCCCCACCGCTGCCTCTCTAGGTTTTTACCACAGACTAGCTTACACAGAGCTGACAGAGGTATTTGCGCCATCATACCACAAAACGCCCAAATCTACAACAATGGCAAATAAATATGCTTAAATGAATATTTTAATTGAGGATATTTTTTTAACTCATTGATTTACCTTGTAAGTTCGCAACGGCACCGATACCAAATACTCGTGGAAGAAGGCACTAATGAAGAAAGTGATGGTGACGGCCAGGGTCCTGGAGTTTGTGTTTTTCATGACTGGAATGTACAAGTGTCGAACCGCCCATCTGTGAACTGGAGTGTTCCATGTTCTCCAAAATGTATCAATATCTAAATTTAAAGATGTTTCATTGTTAATAATCTTCATAACATTATAGTGTGGCAAAACTACAAAAAGTATACATTGGCTAGATTATAAACTAACCAGGTGCATTCCACCAGTCTTGATAAAATTCTCTGTCTGCAAATTTCATCAGCTCACCGCATACGTTCAAGTGACAATGAAAGAGTAAGTAGAAAGAAATGAGCCATATCAAGTGGTTAGGGATCTATGAAATCATGAATATAATTCGTAAGACATTTGGAACTATCGTTCAAATTATGTGCTGTAAAAAGTTGTCATGTTTGAAATACGTCAACATACTGCCAATTTGAGTAATCTCTCTTGGATTTTGATTACGTCCATGTTGGAGAATGGAACAATTGAATTTTTGACGCTTGGAATAATCCATTGTTGTATAAGAGCTAATACCAATTGGATACCGAAAACTAATTCGATCATCCTTCGGAATAAGAACCTCTTTCGTATTCTTTCCGTTCGGGGAAAATTCAATTCATAGCAAAGTGTTGGTACTAGTATAAAATAGTAAAGGTCACGAATATTCAAATTGTCTGGATATTTCACGTCATTTGGACTTCCAACATCTTGGTCAAACGGATCTCCCTTCCCAAATATAGTATTTTGTCCTATCGAAATAAAATATTTTACGCATCAAGTAACATTATCTTAACGATATATTGGTAATTGAGTGGAAATTACCCATCCCTCGAACAGCAGCTCCACTTCCAGAGCCCCGTCGTTTTCTCAGTTGATGGAACGCTCGACACCATCCATTAACTTGAGCGTAAGACCACAGTTTAAGAAACACAATGGAATATGCGAAGCAAACGGTAGTCGCACCGAAAAGGGAGAATACGTCAGTTCCCCATGTATTAAAAATTGCGATTGGTGTGAGTATCAATACAGATAGGTTGGTAACCTGCATGTGAATATTGTTAACACAATGATGACTCGTTATTCCATAATTTTTTATTTAAAAAATGGAAGTGAACCTACCTGAGCAATGATTCCGTGCTTTTGCGTAAAATAACCTGACGCAAGTCCTTTCTCTATTAGTAGCTGCATTAAAATGTGCAAATTGACGTCTAAAGAGAAACGACACATGAGAACCATTTATTGCGTGTTTATAATGGGCGAAATAATCATATTGCGACATGATAATCATTCTCCATTTTCCGATAACTTACATACAAGTACAATAAGGGAAGGCGGAATATGGTACGTAAGTGCATCACCAAAGAGGAAATTAAGCCATTCCAATGGATTAACACGAATCCCATATTTTATAAAGTTTTCCAAAAGTAATCGAGATCCGCCCAAAGCAAGTAGCAAAAAACCCCAGTTGACAAAGCCTTCAAAATTTGTAAAGCCAGACGACCAAGAGAACAGAGAATCTACTGGTCGATGTATCCTATTTCAAAAAGGAAAAATACATTTCCCAAAGATTATCTTTTGCGATCATTTTCCCAACTTATTCACTCAAAATGATTTCATGTGTTCCACGATTTTGATGTAGACATGACTCATACATATCGAAAACGCAAACAAACTTTAGTTTTAGTGCAGAAACGGGTATATGTCTAGAAACAATATTAGAAGGAAGTCACGGTTTATTTAGAATGATTATCTAATTGGAAACGGGTTTGTTCTCTATTTTCCATTTACACGCTCAGAAGAAACGAAAAATAACAAAAGACTTGCATGTAAATACACGTGTTTCGTGTGAAAATACATTCAAGATAGGTATATAATGGCGCCTGGTATTATTCCATAATCTGAGGATTGACATGAAATTATTTATGTGTATGCATGTATTATCCGTATTTCAAAAATTATAAGCTCACGGTTTATCCGGGCGTTTACTGCGCTTCTTTGCTCCTAACTCCTTTATATCATCCACTGTGGTGGTGGACTTCACCCTTCTAAGTTTTGGACCACCACCATTTGCAGTTCCATTTGTATCCGTTTCCATTATTTTTTACTTCCTCATGAGCAAACTTTTGGTTTGTAGTAGTTAGTCCCTGGAATATAAAAGAAGGGCACATTTATACTTGTTGACTTCTTCCAGTTCCGAAAAATCATGTGTGCTACTTCTTGTCAAAAGTCTATCCCACTAAATTTTCATGTTTGCTGGAGAACATTCATTCAAATTATGCGCTGAATGTAATACAAAGTCACATCCTCACAATATAATGAGAATGAGACAATGGACTTCAGCAATGCACCGTCATCATTTAGAAGCTCTCTGTCCATCTGTATGTGTAACCCTTGTTACTTTACTGATGCAAAATCATTTTTATGCTTTTTACATACCTACCTTACTGTACCTTTGATGATTTACGCACCCACACTACACACAAACTCTGCAAGCTTGTATCTTTATAAAAATGTTGTGCTCAAGACCTTGGGATTTGTAAATGCGATGCAATGATTACTAATTGTGGAAATATTTCATCAAAGGAAACTGTAGCTTTTCTTCATAGAACGGGAATTCTCGTTAAGAAAGAACTTTAGAGCTGTTAAAAACCAACTTGCTCCTTCTTCTCCACTGACTTAAGCCGCGTGGACACTTCTTACACCAATCATGTATACAAGTGAACTAACACAGATTCACTCATAGACCGTTTAATAAACGTATGACATATTATAATGGACCATTGGACCCAATGCGAGGCTATAAAAATAATTTTATCGCAATGATTAGCCTAACCACACGTCATTATACCGTTGTACTGAAGGGATACGTTTGTAAGAAAGATTTAAGCTATTGGTAATGTAAGAAGATGTAGGCAATGCATTTTTAAGCAACTCTGTGGAAAATAAAGAGACCTTCTTCATTTCCTTAAGTGTTGTCATATCACAAGTCAAGCATGAAAGCAAGTATCGATAATATATCGATATGATGAGAATGAATCATCAAATTGATGATGTGTAAATAAACTAATATATACAATATACCCAAAGGGGACCCCTGTATAGATTAATATCACAATACCCCATATTTTGACAATTTGGTCATACGTTATACATAATGCAATAAATTTGTTCATATAAATACAAATTCCAGACAATAAGTGTAATATGAAATTACAAACAAGATGTACCACAGGAACAGACAGTCAACTGTTTCTGATAAGTATTCTAACAAGGTTTGACGATATCATCATAAATAAAGGTATTTGATGTTACATAGAATAATTTTTACATCCCCAATTCCAGCTTTGGTAACTTCACGCTTGCATGATTTAAGTTAAGAAAATTGTTATACGTATCAAATTTACAAGTAGATATTCATTCCATTAACATTGCCGGTTGTAAGCATGTTCCCCTTTCTTGTCATCTTTGTTTGCTAACAATATCGCTTCAAAAATTTGACGACTGAAGGAGTACGAAACTTTAACAGATACGTAATGAAGTATGTTGTTATTTGTGCCCTGCTGATAATACAATCATTGTTGAATGGAGTGGTGTGGTTGATGATTATTATGATTACGCATGATAAATCCTTGTGTTTTGTGCATATATATTTTTGCGTGTTCCCTTTAGGCTCCTTGTTATAATCATTCCCTAATAAAATTGTCCTTTAACTTTTTATATGTTAGTCGTACATGTTGTGATTTACTTTCAATCTCATAAACTTGAAGTCCTTCATTAACCAAATTGAGGAAGGATGACTTAGGGAGACAAATCATTCATTAGCTCACAGAGGGACCACGCAAATGTAGTTCTTTCGTAATTATATTATAATATGCGTGCAAACTTCATTTGTCAATGGATATTCATAAAATTTAACCATATTGAAAACCGAATATTGTTGGCTATGATTTTGAAATAAGACTTAAATTTAGTAAGCAAAATGAAAAAAAAAGTTACGCAAACTGTATGCATGGACAGCTCCCAGCCGGACAATTTCCCAATTGCCAATGTCGTTTGCAAGGCATGGTTTGAAAGATAAAACTGAATGTTGTAATGAGATAAAGAATGTCTAGATTTGATATTAGAAAGAAACGATAAGCTGTGGTTACATACTACTTCAAACATATTCAACTGGGTTTTTGAAATCAAAATTCCATTAATACCGACATATTATTTTGAACATAATGTACCTACAGACTTCATTGAATGAAGGCACAATTGACAGCATGTCTACATATTATGGCTTGTTTTGTTTTTTACTATATGAACACGTGCCAAGTTCATTCAATCCGATTGACTTTGGTTTGCGTTTCACAATGAAAAATATGCCAGCAAATAATACATGAGCATCCTCGTATGGTTGAATGCAACCAAATAACATTGCGTATAATATAATTTGAATAGTTTACTTCTAATTGGTCTGAAACTGTTGAGTTGTATGAGCCATTACGAAATCGTTCATGGCTCATCTAAACCGACATTATAGTAAATTGTAAGGTAAAATTCCAGGATGATTGCTACAACTATTATGCTTTTCGACTGAGTTGAGCATTTTAGCAGACCATCAAAGACACCTACCGAATCGTGAAGAATTTGTATCGCAAAACTCAGAACTGAAAGGGTTTAACATTATCAACCATAAGATGGCATGTTATCAGATCTCTATACGTTTCAACAAGTACAGAATGAAACAAAAGCTTGGCTTTACGCTTAATGTTCAGATAGAACAAGAACGTGTCAATTTAAACAGTGCCTACACATACTTGATATGATAGCATGCAGATGCAGTTTATGCTTCTGGTCTGTCAAAAATCATTCTTGTATCTGTTGTCGTATATTATTGTGAATGATAAACCGTTTACAATTTTGACCATTTCACAATCTACTTGGTTTATGTGGATATAATATTAGAAAACCATATAGCATTGAAGAAAAACTCAAGTCTCATTTCGCATTTCACATCCTGTATTAATATGATTTCTGACTGAGTTAGAATCTAGCCAGAGACAGAGAGAGAGAGAGTAAGCAACCCCTACGCATAGATATAGCTTACCTCGTTAATGAGCCCCCATCTAAATATTTACCTATCTGTAATATTTTGCATTATGTTCATTTTTCCCTATCTGTTAGCAATCATCATTAACAGGATACACACACACGTATTATTATGCAGGCGTATGTAGTAGGCACACATTATTCGTGAGAAACGAGAGGTAATGAATACGATCTATTGCTACCACTCATCTTCGATAAAGTTTTCTTTCAAAGTTGCGTTGTTTTCACACTGATATTGTACGCACTAGTGACGTTCCTATCGCTATCGCTCACTTATTGTTAATACCTTTTAGGCCATATTGAATTGATGAAGTACATTGGCATTTCTTATGAGAAGTAGAATATGACTTGTTATGCGGAATACAGATTGAGCCGAGTCAAATGGTATTCCTTTGCAAGTGGTGCAGCATAAGAAATGAAGAAAGAAAATTCTGCATCGACAAATAAGTTTCTGTTTTGTGAATGCTAATACGTATCTTAAGTAAAGCTTCAGTTTGACATCATATATAGCAAACTGATTAAGTAAAAATGTATTTACTTTGAATGTATGTACATGCATATGTACAAATATATAGTATAGTAAAAAAAGGTATCTGGCTATAAAAGAAGTGCCTGTTGTTGTGTGAGATCTCTCTTGCGAGAAAATTAAATACAGAATGCAATGCTCATTCAGTTTGAGTTGGTTGATGCCAGCGTAAAAAGATGTTGAGCTTGCCTAGTTACCGATGGTCGATGTTCGACACTATACGCAGTAGTGAATTTTGGTATCCATAATATATAAGCTTTTAGTTTCTCGCTCATAATATACCTATATAGATACAAGAAGAATACCCTGTCACGCATTTTGCCGTTCTCCTAAAAGTAGAAAAACCAAGCTAAAAACCCTTTTATTCTGTCGAAATCTTAACCTATGTTGGCGTTAGTATAAACAGCATAGATATTGCATCCAACATTTTTGTTAGAGACGGAAAATGCATGGAAACCAGATGCTAAGCTCCACCTTCTCCACAGCAACTCTAAACTGTTAGAAAGTATAGAGTTATTTCTTATTATTTTACCCTTGCTCGTCGTATCTATCACGATACGTATTACCAGAACAATATTCTGTGGTGGTGGCACAGACACATAGGCAAAGATTACATACAAGTAATATCCAATGCTAAGGTGGTGGTAAAAATTTACATGGTACATGCTACTTGCATGGGTTCATGGCAACATTGAACATTGCATTCGGTTTCTGCTTACAAAGTTGACTTTGGTTCTCTTATAACTGCTGAATATCCTATTTTGTATATTTTTACGCAGATGCCCATTCTATACAGCACAATATAAAAGAAACCTAAACTGTCTCTGTCCGTCGAGTTTCACCTCTATAAGTTAGCGTTGTTATATACGAACTGTCTGTGTGGCAAGCTATAAGTACACGGCATAATATACCCAAATAAAACTACCAACGAACAATATAGTCATATATATTCTGTCGGTAAGGTAAAGGAGATACTAACTAACGGCAATGTATGAGGAATACATTTGATACATTTATAAAGTACATTTGTACAGATACATGTCCTTCGTGTTAAATGTTGAGAACAACAATAATATTTATTCCTTCTTAATATTATTACTATTAGACTGACTGATGGATTTGACTGCTTGGTATTTTAACTGGGAAAATATAAAAACAACGAAATTGAGTAGAATAAATAATTAATAAAATTGATAGAGAAGTGATCATTAAATTTGGCAATTTTTTTACTGCTACATGATAGTGCATTATTCCTTTATTTAAGAAGAAAAGTGTCATTTAAGTGAGAAGCACTATTGAATTTTCTTTCAATCTAAATAATGTGCTGATACGCATGAAATATTGTTTTCTGCTGGACGCAATGTAATATTATGCACTGATCTTTGAGAAACGGTGACTAAAGTGCTTGACAAATTTTTAATCATAAAAATATATCGACATTTCAATGTTTGAGCACAACGGTGGATGAAGGGCAATGAGCTCGTAATTCCAAGATAGTTTATAAATGAATAATTAGTGAATAAAGTTTTTGTTTTGTCAATTGTGAGTTTTCTAAACCGCCACGTATAAATTTACGATCTGAGCAGTAGTTAGAATTAAGAAAAGTGTAAAATCTATTGGTGACTTTGTTTCTCATACCAAATACGAAACAGGTCACGTAACAGTGAATATAGATTGGTTTTTGTGAATATTTTATGCATTTTTTAAAGCTTTATTTGAGGAATCGGTCAAAGTAAATTCGTAAAAATCGGTATTCAACGAGTAGTTGGTCATTTGTCATCCGTAGTAGCAACTGAGACAGTTACGGTAAATTTAAAACTGAGCAATGTGAGCAAAGGTATATTTGCCACGATGCGGCAGTTGCCTGCAACCAGCAGCTCAGGAGGAGCAACGGGCATCGAGAACACCAGGTATTAGAATTCATATTTATAATTTTAACCTTTAGTTAAAAGTTCATAGGGCAAAACTACAAACAATTAAGCTTATACACAAGGGTTTGATATCCAACCGACTTATATTACTCCCATTTGCAAACCCAAAGATGCCTGCGTACCTAAGTTAGGGTTAGATTAGAGTTTTCCTAAAGCGTTAGCGTTATTAAAAGATATAAAGCGATTACAATTGACTGCATCATGCAATATTGAGTTCATCAAATTTGATTTGAGTTTCTCATTTTGTGCGTTATAATTTCATTGTGTCATTTTCATAACAAACACGCACTACGCATGTGCAGTTGCAGCAGTAGTACATACCTTTTCTTAGTATTATTAGCAATTCTACGCTACACTGTCTTCTAAAAATGCCTAATGAAACTCTCATGCATATATCATAGCAAATAATTTTACTTTTGCAACAACAAAAATCAGGACTTAAAGTGCTCATTTTTTTCTATAAAACAAAATAATGCAAAACTTTCAGATCATTTTACTTATAGCCGTGAAACACGCATTTTATGAGTGATTTCTTGTTTTCATAGTTTTGACTGTATTACATTACGACTTGCATTTGTTGAATTTTTTATTCGCATAAAACATAAAAAAGAGAACATTTAAAGACTAGAATGGGCAGGTAAACGGTAGGGAAAAGGCTTTGTTTGTGTACCTACGCAATATTGCATACCATGTATATATGTATGCGTTACTGTATACAAAATGTGCTTTTTACTCAACTAGGTACACATCATGTATGAATATCATTACTCAAGTCGCTTTGTTACAAGCAGAGTTGCTCTCTCTCTGTGTCTGTGAGACAAGTTTGGAGGGGATACATATGGATGCATGCATTTTTCATGCCTTATTTTATTTTATTGACTTGAGATTTGCTGTTGAGTTTTCTGCACATTAGCTGAACAATAACAGGAATTAAATAGTGGTGGCTGTTTTTTATAGTTTTTCTTCCTCCTTGACTTGATGAGTGTAATGTACCTCGTTGTTATGAGTAGTGAAGGAAAGCTGCTGCTGCATTCTGATGATTCTCTGTTGGAAGAGTCACCCCAACTCACAGTCCCTCAGTTCGCTCACAAGTCACTTCTTGTCAGTTTTTTTTCTGCTGAAATGAAATGCAGTGTGAGAGAGGCAACGAGAGTTCACTCTGTTGAATAATAAGCATATCATATAGGCATATGATTTTTATATATCCTTATGGCTTTAAGATTAAAAAACTGTATATTACAATATGAGAGCAAATACTTCATCAGCGTTATAAGCCGATATGCACGGATACAAGGCACATGCATATACGATTTTTTTTATCACTTTACTGTAATCAGAAACGATCGGGCTTCGTTCGCTCGCTGGAAGGATGCAATGAGATGTGTGTATGTATAATATGATGCAATGAAAGAGTGATACTTACAACACAACGCTTTGTAATGCAGATTCTACTGTCTTTTTTATGATAACTGATAAGACACACATATACAACGATAAAATGCAGTAGATGTTTCTCCATAGGTTAACAAGTCCATGCTTATAAAATTCGTTATCCATAATTTTTATAGTTTGCCTTCCCAGCAAGATTGTACAACATGCAAAATGTAAGTTGTACGTGCTATGTGTAAGTTTACACTCGTAGCTGTCCAAAGTACAGCAATAATGCAGGATGAGGACGGACGAACGAACGTGCACAGTTGTTGTTACCCTGTCTTGCGAACCGCATGCTTTTTAAATGCACATGTTAAAATTGAATACGCTCCAACTATTGTATTGTGAGTCACTTTGGTTTGTGACAAGATAATTTCGTTGCATACAGATATTATTAATGGCATTCCTTCGTTGAGGCGACGAATTTATGAAGAAGAAGTAATATGAGTATGGTATTTATGATTTATGAAAGCATTTTTATTCACATTGTGCTAATTTTTCGGTGAGCTCGCAGAAATATGATTACTTTATTATGAATGATTTCGTTCAGACATATGCATTTGAAAATTAACCGGTTACTCATGCAGAATAGATAAATGCAGATGGATGATGAATCCGTTGCGTCTCGGTATTCCCAAAAGTTGATGGTTGCATGAAAAAGATTTTTTTGCAAAGTCTACCAAGGCACTCACTTACCTTATCATTCTATGAGTCATGCGAAACCAAGCAGTTCTATGTAACAATATTGTTCATAGTACAGAATATTATTGCCAGAAATCTTCTTTGCACAATGCTCATGCGACTCGGCACATGGTTGTGTGACATTTATATACTATTAAGTATATGTATTTATATTCAATTCATAAAAGTAGTCTGTAATATTTTTAAAAGAATTCATGAACTTAAATTTTAACGGCAAGTAATTTATAGTTGGAGTAGTCGGTACCGTGCTACCATGAAATGTTTTTAAAAATTTATAAATTTTTGTCTTCCATTAGGTCTCGCTCTCATCATGCAAATGAAACATCGGGGACGAAGACGCTTAGTAATGGAATAATTAAGGAACCCATTTTAACGCGTTCCAAGTCAAGGCTGAGAGTTGGGAGACGTGTGTCCGGTCGTTCGCCCAAAAAGCTGTCAAGTCCTCAAAAATTCCTTGACATTGAGGGAACTCAGAGGAGAAAACCTGACAAACCAGCAGGGAATTCCTCTCCATCTACAACCAATAGTGCTTCAGTGCTCACGTCACCAAAAAATGGGGGAAGCTCTGGCGAGAAAATGTACGCCAGACACTACAAGAGCTACAGGGGATTGAATGGAGTGAAAAGTCGACGAGGTGAACCAGTTACCACAGATAACCATTCCAACTCATCCGCTCGGAACAGGGATGCTTTGGAAAACTCCACGAGACACTCCCAGCGACAAAAGAATCATGACTCCATTTCCAGAGTAAATCTGAGAAGGATCCGGAGTATGTCCACAAGAAATCACGTACAGCAAAATGGGATCCCCACTAATTCATCAAAGTCAGGAATACGAACTCCCAGCAGCAGGATCCGTCACATGGTTCTCAGCAGAAGGAGGGAAATAACTTGCAGGAGGAAGCGGCGTGGTGCAGTGCTTTCTGATTGCTCATCTCCACCCTCGTCGCCAAATGGAGATAAAAATATGGAAGATGACCCATTACACTGCAAAGATAAGGCAGGGAAAAGAAGATCAGCCTTGTGGGTGCTAAACTGTGAAGCGGAATCATTTTTGTTTGGCGAAACGGCAGCGGAGAAACATGAGGTTGAGTTACCACCCTTGGCCCCTCCCTCTCCACCTCCCAAAAAACGGTAATGATTCACAATGTTGTAATGTATGTATTTATATTACCACAAAGCTCTATAGCTTAAAGTTCATCGAATTATTTTTTTTCCGTTCCACAGGCGTTGGAGAGTAAATGAATTGGGGCATCTGCTGGAAAAATCCCCCATCCTTGAATCAAAGCTACGAAAGTCCTCCTCTTCCGAATGTGGTAGTGATATGCAAAGAGATGCTTCCCCTCCACGGAAAAGGTTGAAATCTGTTCAGCCAGTTGCAAAACGTGTCAAAAATAAAAAGCACAAAGAGAAGACTCCAGAAATGTGTTCAAGTAACTCAGTCAAGGGCCGTAATAATCAACCGCAATCGCCTAAGCCTGAGCTTTTATCGCCAATTCCATTTCTGTATTCACCAGACTCAGTAGACCACGAGTCCAGAACCGTCCAGTTTCAACAAATGCTAGCAAACATGGACTGGGGTTATTCATTCGAAGTAAGCATTGGCATTCATTTTATCGTCATAAAATTCAAAAATGTCTGGTTGGGAAAATTCAGTTTGACTTTCTTGTTTTAGGAGCCGCCGGTAAACGAACCCTGGTTTGATGCGTTCACGCGTACCGACACCTCAATAATTCCATACTCGTCTTTCGTAAATCCACTTTATGAGCCAGTGGTGTTGCCGTACGAAATGGATAAGACGATCCGAAGATCTCGCTCGAAACCCGTGCGGAATTCCAGAAAATCTCCTCGCTGTCATGCTTCTACTCTTGCGATTTTGTCATCTGAAAGACCGACTCGTAGCACAAGAAGCTCAGTGACTCTTGACGCTTCCCCTTCAGCAAGTGTCAACAATTTACCATCATCGGAATCCACGTTACAGGCATTGCTATTATCTCCACCACCACCACCTCCTCCTCCTCCTCCAGTACCAAATCCAACCCCATCAACTAGTTCAACAACAATGACAACTAGGCTATCCTCACCACCAAAATATGTTACAGCCACCACCACGACCCGTCGGCGTCATCCATCTTCACCTAGACCATGTCAGAGCGATTCAAAGAATGAGCTTGGTGCTGCACAGTACCTATGGGATTCTATACAGTTTTTGACCGATCCCTACGTGGTAACCCTATTGGCAGGAGAAGACCCAGAAGTCATCAGCAGCGAGCAACAAGACAACCAAAAATGCAAAGGGTTCACTAGAAATAATCGTTGCACTAATAATAACTATGTAAATTGTCCAGTGAAAAGTTTAGTGAAGAATTTCGAGAGCTCAGAAAGAAAGGCTTCATTGAGAAGTGGAGACGGCTCTGGGACTGCCACTAACATCCCTATCAATTCCAATAGTATAACCAATTCTAGGCTAGTGTCAGTTCCAAAATCCTCTCCCAGAAATCAATCTCATGGTACAAATCACTTTGGCGGGCATAAAGTTACAAGTCCGCCGGTTTCTCCTTCATCCACAGTCAATGACAACATTCACGGCATGAATGGGGTTACAAGACGTTTCACAAGTCGATCTCCTCCCTTATCTCCGCCAACAAGACAAACCGTAGGGCCTGCTAGGCTAAGTCCTAAAAATTCTAAAGGTACTAACTCCAAGCAGTCAAAAACAATTAAAGGTTCTGGTTCAGAGGGTGATAATGGTCTCATAAGCCATGATAAATCCAAAAAAGCTATTGTCCTAATGGCAGATCTCTACACTGCTGCAGGCAAGACCAAAATTAATAATTGGGAAGAGGAATCCCTGTTTACTGGTGATGGATTACCTCCTCTGCCTTCCTGGCCTGTATGAAAAATCATGATAACCTTTTTCTAATCAACATGCAACATTACAAACCAATAATTGTATATCTTTGTTTGCCAGCGGGCAACACGTTCTCAGTTTTTATGATTTTTTTTTCTTGTTAATTTTATCTTACCGGTATAAGAACGAACTGAAGAAAATCACTGAACCCAACTCGTATTCATTTTTGATAATGTATTCAGAGACGACTGTATTCTATATTAGCTCAATATCAGTTATTTATTTGGTAGAGTTTTTGTATCTGCAAGTGAACTAAAAGGTAACGTATGAATTTCTGTTTAAAAAAATAGCAAAAAAGGAAAAATGTCATGTTGATGTGAGGATGAAAGGGATGGAGACTTAAGCTTGAAAGTGCAAGCATTTTGCTTATTGGTTGGCTTTAAACTGTGAAAAATAATTTGGAAGGGGAAAGGGTATATAGTTATATAAAATCGTAATCTGTGTATTGGTAAAATAAAGCAATCTGTTTTTCATCTGATTAGTAGAAAAATATTGTAGTAATTCATTAAAATGTTGGTTATTGTTGAATAATTTAGATAATGTTGTAGTGAAACTTTTTTCAACATTATCATTTCCTCTGTTGCAACTTTTTTGTTGTTACTGTTTTGCAATATAGTACTTCGTTGGGATTTTTGTATTAGTTTTGTGGGGTGTTTCCTGTCTCTGTCGGTGGATTTAGAATGTATTCTGATTATGGGATTTTTGCAATGTTATAAGATGACATGGCAGGGTCGGTTGAAGTTTGATAATTTTTTTATTTTATTTTTTGCGGACCAAACCACGTTAAATAATGGTACTAGATTAGTGGATATAATACCTCATTGGCGATCTTTCTTGTGAAAAATTAGGTTTGAAATTTTTGTTAGTCATTTATCCCGGGTAAAATTGCAAAATGAATCACAGATTTAAAAGTGAAATTCTTATCGCGTAATACATGAAAAATGCATTCTCAAAGGTTTATGTAAATTAGCACATTGCATTGTGGTAATTTGAGAACTGTGAAATGAAATCAATATTTTAATTGAATGAATAATTATAAAATATATCTAAAAAGGAAAGAGTATTAATGTTTTGTATCACTGCCATTTGTAAATAAACGGTTTATATCGTAAACTCAAATGCTCAATGCAGTCTTATTATTTTCTTTATCGCTTGATTGTACAGTGTAATCAATCTTTGCGTTAACGGTTTAATGTGCATGGCTATTGTCATTTATCACCGTAGCATTTTTGTCGATCTTAATAATCAATTTTTCAGACCAGACAATTAAAATGATCCATCACAATCTCTGGTTGGATGATATGTCATGTGCAAATCAAGAGCTCAGTTTAGAATGAATGCAACATGCAACTCTGTATAATGATAGGATTTATGGTAAAATGTATATTTTTCCCATGTATGCATATTTTTATTAATCTATTTACATGTTAATTTACACAAAAAAAGATATACCGATTCATACATAACTAACGATAAACAATGTACACTGCTCACACATTCTCACAACACACTTGTTTACAAAATTTTTTTTTATAACTTTAACATCTTTGTTTGAGCAGATACACTTTTGAAGGCATTCAATCTTCCACTTCCAAAAACGTGATTTGGGAAAGTATTATCGCCAATACCTTCACAGACTCGTCCTGAAAATGCAAGGTCTTTATCGGTATTTTGGTATAGAAGCTGTCGAATAGAGTCAATGGTAATTTCTGTGTTCCTCGTCAACAAAAGAGCGATTGTTCCCGAAACATGAGGTGCTGCCATTGAAGTACCGGAAAGAGATCTAAGACAAAAATTTACATGACATTTTCTTTCACAATATTAAAAG
>JAQIXW010002646.1:0-14888 GCA_034700685.1 Willowsia buskii | reverse complement strand
AAAGTTCATCCAAAACTGCATTTCATACATTCAAAGGCGAGATTTGACTCCTGAAACTCAATGAAATTCTTTTGCTAGTTAGTATTCTCTTTTTTACTACGAATGAAAAATCAATACTTTTAATCAAGTCACAAATTGTGGCTCACAATACATTTTACTGCTTTTACTCAAGCATCAGCAGATTTTTTTATTTGCAAATCTCTGATTGAAATTATTTATGCCTTCTTCTTTCTAAAAATACACGGTTTCACTTGAACATGAGAAAAATCAATTAAAACAGAGTTCTCACTTTTAATTTTCAAAAGTTACGAGAAAAGTCGGAACTTTTGACATAAAACGTGCATCGAGAGGATCCTCCTTCAAAAAGCCTACTACATTTAAAAATCACAGATATAAAAGTGACAATAAGTTACTTTTTGCTACGTCTACTTGCATCTCTCCTTTCCATTTTCTCCCCTCCCGATCACTACAGCCTTCTTCTGACGTTGATGATGATGAGTAATTGAACTTGTAGTAAAATTCCGTAATGAATCAGAGCTCATTAAAAAAAGTTGCTCCTGCCATTCTGCCAAATCATGATGACATTCATTTCGCGAATATCCACTCTTATCGATTTAAATTACATCTGTACATGCCCACCATAACATTCCGTATTACTCAAAAGATGTTTTTGTTCCATTCGTATACGTATAAACGTATCTCCCCTTTATCCAAGAATGGTACCTACTTACACAAGTTCTTATCTAATGAGTTTTCATTCCTGTCTGCCGTTTGGTCTTCACTGGTGATGTACTCCATTTAGTCCATTTCCCTTTACTCTCCATATATTCCCTAATTCTTATAACTATTACTTCTTCAATTCCGACTACAGCTTAAATGTTTTTCCCTTTCATGACATTAGTTTTCCCTATACCAATAATACCAAGCGTATGATAATCATAAAAAACGGAGTCTAGTAGTTATTTTTACTAGGACACGAATGAGTGAATGCAATGATATGCAATGCAATTTGCACTGATTGAACTAATATATTTTTACTACTAGTTCTACTACCTACTACCATACTTTACTACAGAAAAAAACTGACATGAATAACTCTTCTTTTTTGTGCTTTATCTGCTTTAATAGGTATGTACCCTACTAATCTAGTGTGCGAGCTGCTCTGCTCTCCTCCTGCTCGTTCGTTCGGTGACATAAATACTTTCTGCTCTCATATAACATGAGTTGCATTACGTTTCCTCCTTCGATTCGCTCGTTCCTTCGTAGCAAAGCAGCAGCCTGGACATTTTTCTTTCTTTTTATCGTTCTTACTCTCTTTCTCTCGACTTTCTTTTGTACTCTTATACTTTTTCTATTAAATCTTTACTATCATAATAACCTTACTACTACTACTTATAACTCTACTGCTTCCTACTATTATAAATCGGCTGGCCTCATATAACAAAAAAGTGTGTATAACTGATGGGAACTTGTCTGTCTAATTACTTTGCTTACACGCTAAAAAAGTTTCTGGGACTCCCTCGATACTAATAAGGTAAATTTTCTTTGTCTTTTTGTCTGTATAAATGTACGCATATGGTTCATGTACATTGTGTAGCTTGATGAATGGGTTGATGTCATCTAATTTATATCAGATATAAATGAATGTGTGCAATTATTGTGAAAAAAACTTGTCGTTGTCTGTGTGTCGGTCGGACGTGTCTGTCTGTCTACTTCTTTTTGTGTGTGTGTGTGCGCCATATGTCTGCTGTGTGCAGTTTTTGTACTCTTGTGAAACTATCTTTGAGAGTTTGTCAAGTTTGTAGAAAGTGTAGAGACCGAGTCAGTTGATATGATTTAAGGTGTCATTATTAGATTAGATGCGGAAACGGTAGTGAGAATATCTATATACCAAAATGTGATATAATTTATTGAGCAAGTATATGTCTGCTGCTGTAGTTTTGTTTCAAGGTAGTTCTTGTCATTTTCAAGATGGTCGTAGTAATGCATGTATAGATACATCTACTTTTATGCTTAAATATGTCTCTTTTATTCGTTACTATTATACAGACTGCAGAGAGAACGGGTCGAAAGAGAGAAGCAACAATGCCAACATCCTCCTTAGAAGTTCACTGTCCAGCTCCAGCAAAGATTGCGATGAGTAGTAGCCCGCAGCATCATCATCTCCACCATGATCAACTGCCTTCAACTTTCTTCAGCCAGAGGTACCTTTCCTCATTTTGATTTCAATTGAGAGCATGCCTCTTCCCCCTTTCTTGGTTGCGCAATTCTAAAATAATGAAATTCAGGGACTTTTTTCTTTTCCAGTATACACCGGGAGGCTGAGTTTAATATCGGAGCTGATTTTTAAAAAAACACACAAAAAAGAGTCTATTATCTTTTTTCCTTTCTAAATATGACAAAGAATAATAATTGGAGAAAGACGAAGAAAGTGCCATGATGAGCATAATATATTATATTACAGTTTAAAAAAAAACAGAAAAGATATTATGGTATTTTACGGGAAAAATCATAATTCGGCTATATAGTTTTTTGAGCAAGTTATATGAAACCGCGCGCGAGAAAGAAATAAAACAATGCATACTTAACACTATTTAGGCACACAAACACATACACAAAAAAAGGATAAAATTTTTACTTTTAATGGTGAAAAAGGAAGAGAGATGATTATTATTATGTAATTTATAATCTTCTATAATGACGATGAATGACGATCTCTATATATTATTATTACCAGTTTTAATGCTTTAATTTGTAAATATACTAAGTTACGTGTAAAAATGCGGAAAACTTCTTTATGTAAAAACACAAGACAAAAAATAACACTCACATTCTTGTATAGTATGTGATGAATATACGTACGTGTATGATGCTAAACTATATAGGCACTTTACTATGCATTCTATACAAATTACACATACACTACATCTTTCTCTCTCAGCGAAGAGGAGTGATCAAAAAGTTGAGATGCGAGATCCTCTAAACTGAGAGAAGTCAGATATGTAAAAAAGTGTATTGCCACTTAAAAGTAAACGCTATACAACAAAAAATATACCAGTATAATCAAGAAATCAAAAATACCATGAAGTGATCTTCCTTGAATGGCTCACCGATTGTGCATTCCAAAACAAAAAATAAACAATGATTATGTACAGAGACATACATAAATGCAGACAGCAGCAGCAGGTGTGTGTAAAAAATTATATTAAAAAAGGTTGATGAGAGGAGCTTTTTTGAGTACATAATAAACACTAATTCTATATATTGCGGCCGTTGTTGCTATTTAAATTACGTAATTATATAAACATACAATGAAAACATATAGGCTTTGATTAATACTTAATTACCACTAATTAGGTTTAGTTTCTGTTTCTGAGAAAACAATCAATGATAATCATCACTGCGTGAGTTGTTATTTTACTACAGCGCTATATTTAGGAGAGAAAAATGTACCATATATTCTTCAGCATTCTATAGTAGACATGTTTTCTTCTGTTTTGGGTACACTATTCGCAAACGTGCATTTTATGCTTTCTATAAACTAAGCATAAAAACAATCATCACTCGGCAACTTGGTTTCGTATGGCTTGTCGTTAGTTATATTAACACTGACACAAGAAGCTATAGTTTAGTGTATATAAAAATATAGCAGATTAATTTCATTGGCTCATTATTGAGTATAAAAGATAATGCGAATTGCATATATTATTATTATATGATGTATATATATTTACATGATAGAAGTGATGCGTGTATTTTTATATGAAACAGAGGCAAACTTAAAATTGTGAGATTGATGTTCGATTGTTAGATAGATGGTGAAAGATGAGCACATGAAATAATATCGTCGTGTATGCACTCTACTACAACACACACCATTATCACGAGTAACTTTTTAATGGAGTCATCCAAAGATGTAAAATCTGTATGTGTTAGGGTTAAAGTACTCTTTCTCTTCTCTCTGGAAATAGCAATAATGTTATGCTTTCGTTTTGTACTAGTCAGTTAGATACAACAGTCTATATATACTTATAAAAATTCACACTCAAGTAGAAGCTAAGTATATTTTACATAAACTGTAGAGGTATTAAATAATAATATTAATTACGCTGAAAGTGATATTTATGTAGTTTGTAGACATTTATGCTGTAAGGTTTATTAGGTGTTTTAGACACTTGTTCATCACTTTTATGAAACAACTTCTTTTACATCTTCTCGCAACAACGAATTTTTCAAGCTTTCCCTAGGTGCGATTTGTGGTTTTATGAATTGTTGTATGTAGATATATAGGGGTGTAGTTTATAGTCTGGTATGATGTGGTATGTGTGGCATGGTGTTGGTATGGTCGGATGACAGATACATATTATCATTACGGATAATTATTACCATTAGACAGGCAGCGGTGGTGCAAGCAGAGATAAATCAGTGAAATGTTGATAGTCGGTGGTATGTGGTGAAAATTTTGCGATGGAATCGACAAAATCAACTCCCAAACTCACACACTCTGCTGGAATCACTCACTCGAGAGGGAAAGAGAAGAGTAGAGGAGCTCAAGGAACACTAAAAGTAAGTTATAAAATCAACGACAGTAATTATCGCTTTTTCATTTCATGATCATGATGATGGTCTGATGATGTTTGTGTGCATGAAAACGTGAAAGAGTGGGATAAAATTCAATGGAAGTGTCAGATGAATGGATTGGTTTGTTGGAGACTTTCTCTCTCTCTCTCTCATTTCCTCCCATTCATTTTCAGTCATACTAAACTCGTTCAATGTTACCAAGTTCAATTCATTGCTCCTCTCCTTTTCTCGCTCTCTTCATACGCGAGCTCTTTTGTTCAGTTAGTTTCCTCTTTTGGATGTATTTTGAAAAGAAACGATTTCCTTTATAAATTCATACGCGTTATTTGTAGAAATATGCACTATACAAGAATCCCTCCGTATTACTTTTATAGTTGATTAGGTTGTATTTGTGCGAGGAAAAAGCTACACCATAATAGTTTTATTGATTATCGTGTTTGCATTCCCTTAAGTTCTACGAGTAATGGATGGTTGACGTTGTCAGTTGATTCAGTTATCATACACTCTAATTATTCTTATTCGTAAATTATCAATCGTTTCCGTTCCGTGTGCACAATATAATGATTAATTGACCTTCCATAAGCTTCAACGACTACTTTTCTCTCTTCATTTTGAACAAATAGTATTACAAGCTTGTGATAGATGCAGAAGACAAAAACTAAAAAAAAGTAAATTTTTGATTTGATTACAGGATATTAGAGAATTCCTAGATCTGAATCAGTCATTTTTCTTTCTTTGTATATAATTTTAAGAGCCTCTATTTGCGTTTTCATCTGATAGGATAACCTGCAATTTACTTCTAAAATATTTACATTGCTTCAAATCAACATTATTCATTCCACTACTTCAACCATCGATTCCCAATCCATTTTGCATTTTTCTTTCCGTGGAAAGGACCAATCTACATGTTCATACCACACCATATTATTATGCCAAACACGTGTATGATTGCGATCAACGAGAAATACTCGATATATCAGGCGCTGTTGTGTATTGGTAGATATTTATAGAAGAGAGAAAGTTACATTGTGTAAATGTTTTACTTTCACGGTACATACATACCTTTCACGAAGCAGCGAGTATTACTTAAATGTTTATTGCACTTACATAATATACGTCTATTGTTTTTCTTCATCTTACCTAATTATTTGAAAACGAGGTCTAGTCAAATAGACAGTCACCTATATCTTATAATTATATTAGTACCAGCTCACACATACGTGGTAGACTTATGATCACACACAAACAGCAATACAGCTTTATAAAAGGTGGTGTTATATAGGCATATATTAGGATACGAAAATATATACTTAGCTACCTAAATATATTTTATTATAGGACGATATACAGACCTTTAAAATGATGATGATGAGAAGATGAAGACACTAAAATAAGCATAACTTTTTAATAATTGAGTATATACATCTAACCTAATAATGCAATTGTACATATGTTTTATAATCTCTATAATATATCTTTTATCATTACATACATAAAGAAATTATATTTGATAAGTAACAAAATCCTCTGATCCGTACGGTGCAAGGAACCGCGTAGTATATCGACCTATTAAAACTAGATGAATAGGAAAATGGCGACAAAAAAGACATTAATGTTAATATTGTACTTGTTATAAAACATATACCATGATACAAAAACAAAATTATATCTTTAACACTCAACTAACATTTTTCTCTCTCATCTTTCTGTACATTTTTACTCTAAAAAAAGAGTAAGTACTAATCTTTCCCCTTCTTCTTCCAACATTGTCTCTTTCTCTCGATTTCTATCTCTCTCGTCTTGTTCACTAACTCAACTAATAACAGTAACCTATCTTACATTCTTTCTCAAACTTTTTATGACGATCATTGTAATGTAATAAATGCCACACACTAAAGGTTTTAAATAGGAACTTTAGTCGTTTCTTATTTTTCTTGTTGAGTTTGATGCAATTTAAGTCATTATATGTCATACTTGCAGCTAATTTTTACATTTTTTGAAATCATGTAGAAGTAAATCTACAGTTTTCTGTTTGTTCCATGCATTTAAATGATGATGATTTAATCAACTTTTGTTCAGGTATAGGCAGTTCTATTAGTTTCCAAAAAATGTTTTTCATTGAAAAAGTTTTTAAAAAAATAAATTTCCTGGGTGTGTGGCTTTGTAAATTCTTGTAATTTTCTCCTCTATAATGAATTATGTTAGGATTAATGGTAGCGCAATGTACAAATTGATTACCGCTATCGTTCATTGAATGTTTTGTGAAGAAGGTTAGAGAAAACATTCCACATTTCTTCTCGTCTTTTCTCTTTCTCTCGATTTTAAAACTAAAAAAGTAACAAAACAAAGTAAAAAGAAAAATGTTGAAATAATTAAAAATGGTAACAACAATAACAAGAGCAAAAACATTTACTCAATTTTCTCTCTTTCTCCTTAAAAAGACAGTAGATTGTAAGTTCAAAAATCAAAGCAAATTATAAAACTCTAGATTTTTATCATTGGCTGTTCGTACATGTACTAAATAATAATAATGTTGAAATTGGCTTTTGAGAAGAAAACTGATTATATACTCAGCAAGTACTAAACATTAAACATTAATTACCTTTAGTGGTAGCCTTCCGATTTCAGTAGATTTGTTTGTTAGAAATTTATTCACTAATTAATCTCTAGTTTCACATGTTTAGGAAACATTAATCACAGATTATATAGCGAAACTTTTTGCAGATTTAACCGTATTTTTACTATATTTGTAGAAGAGTTAGAATCTAGGATAAATTAGATACTTAATATGTATATATATGCATTAGGTAGAGCTCAGGACCACCTTCAGGCAAGATTTGAATGTGTGACGTCATTGGGCTATAGATAGATAGTTGCGCATATTTAGAAAATAGTTTTTTCAACATCTTCATTAAAATTACTTGGTAGATGTTAGATGTATTTTTAGAAACGCATGTACATTGTACATACCTAGAATAGGTGGAAAATCACTGTGTTTCATAACCAAACAGTTCATTGATTACCGACTAAAAGTGAGTTTAAGAGTAGGTGGTAGATCATACTATTATTAATTTTAAATGTTTGCTGATGTGAAAGAGCGATAAAAGACGTTTTTGATATCATCTAAAAGTTAAAGGAAACTGAATATTTACCGTAATAATTTTTAGACAAAAAAGTGAAACAAAGGCATAAATAACTTTTTAAAGAAGTAAAGAAGAAAACAGCTCACTATACAACTACAATTATACAAAAGTTACATACGTCCGGTTTTAGATGAAAGGAAAAATTTTAAAAGATGATCGTTATAGAGTGATCAAGTGGCATGATGAGTTTTGAAACATTTTTTCGGTATGTGTGAGTATACACGAGTACAACGTACAACATCGCATGAATACGTAATAGATTATAGAACAGATATTTAGATAGTCTACTATTATTATAATACTGTTAATTGTTACTGTAGTTCAGTTTTTGCAAAGACACTTTTGAAGTTGACTAGAAAAAATACTGACTTTATATAGGTTTTCAAATAGAAAAGTTTTAAAACAATAGTTCGAATTCATCAAGCTTGTGTTAAACCATTTTATTAAGTTGATATTAGGAAACTAATTCAATTTTTCCTTTACCTTCCGATAGTGAATTTTTACAAATATTATACAAGTTGACTCATTCCACACAGTTTCATTGTTTAATTCATCGACCTATAAAATCCTTTACAACAACGATAAGTTTAAAACAGAATCAGACGTAAAAAACACAGAAACGTACACATATTTTCATCTCTCTATGAAATTCCATGAAATTCATGAGAATTTGTGAGGAAAGACATTTGCTACTTAAAGAATAAATATATAAGCAAAAAATTCAAAGTAATTTTTTAAAAAGTATTGTGCATAATAAGTATATCGGGTATGTGTGAATTATACGTGTGTGCATAAAAAAAAGACGGTGAAAGTGTAAATTTTGTGTATAACAGTTGATAGTACATAGCTGATCGAATTAGGTATGTAAATTGTTAAAACATATTATGCATAAACGCGTAGCTGCTGTATATATACAAAACTATAATTTGTAACGTTTTCATATAATTTGTACGCTATTTTGACCATGTTTGCAAAGTACAGCACAAAACAAGATTAAATGTGAGAGCGAGTAACGCAAAGAACTCTTTAAAAATGATGACTTTTAAATCAGGAAGAATTTAAAAAAATGATTTTATCTCTTTTAAAATGTCTATTAAGACGGTGAGAAAGATCGCTGCAGAGTAATAAAAAAGTATAAAAAAGCGTTATTTTGTTATTACTACACAGAGAAACAAACAAAAAATGTTCATCATGCGACAAAACATAATAATTTGTTCGAAATGGTGCTGTATAGGAAGAAAATATTTGAAAAAGTATATAACGGTGCGCTGTAATTGTAAGTTCGTGGGAAAATCATTGATGATTTTGCCGTCTCTAGAGATGCTAAGCAGGATATTCATTTTTAAGGATTATAAGGTGTATGTGTAATATGCGATATATCATATAATATAACCAGAGTAATATGTGCTTCAAGATCGTTTTAATGGCTATGAATAAAAATTAACTTTGAAAATGACAAAAAAAAACTTACCGTTTCATCATTACTTTATTGTCAAGCAATACATAAATTACGCTTGTTGTAAATTCAATTTGACATCAAATTCATGTGCGTCATCAATAAATTAAAACATGTCACCATCACCAAGGTCCACAATAATTTATAATAAAGGAACCTCCGTAAAATCTTCAGACTTGAACAGTAGTTATTTATATTATCTTGACTCGCATTTTCATAGATGTAAGTTTTTTAGAACCCGGCATGGCGTGGATAATAATTATTGAAATTTAAAATGGAAAACACCACTGTAAAAAGTTTAGCCCCAACTAATCAATCCGGCGAAGATCCCTCAAACCAATCTACTCAGCCCTTCAACCGATCAACATACCAATCTTCACAAGAGAAGCGTCGATCCTCTGTAATTGAACATGAGTATATGTTCGATACCATACCCCTCGGGAGGCCGTTATCTCGACCGACGCCTTCTGGAAAGCTATCTTCCAATGAGAGTAAGGTCTTTGACGATAGAGAACCTACGAGACACAATCTCTCAATCCCGTCGGCTGCAGGAGCAACTGATGCCGGTGCACATCATTTAAAATCGGGAGTTACTGCTGATGGCGTCGGAGATGCAAGTAAAGTTAATGTTGATGTGACAAGACACGAATTGTATAAAGAAGCGGTTTACACTTGCGCTCACTATCTGGGCACTCCCAGTCCAAATAGGTTCCCGACTGGTCAGGAAGAAATGTGTTTGTATGCTCACGATATTTTTAGCCAAAATGAGAAGGTACATCATATTTTCTTTTTCCATAATATCCACCATCCACCGTTTTAAATTAAAGGTAAATACAAGGCAATTGCTCATGCCCCTTCTGCTTTCATTGACAAAAGGAACAAGAAGCAGTTCTCGAACACGTTCGCAATGAGCCATATCCCTTGACTATTGTGAATGCTAAAGTGAAAAGGGCTTCAGGTTTGCAAGGTTCTAAAGCTAATGGTTTCGTGGATCCCTATTGCATTGTCACAGTTGAAACAGAAGACTCGGTAGGCTAACTTTCTGCATCAAGTATATTTCTTCATGTTTCAAATATATTTCCAAATACATACACTAATGGACAAATAGTCCGTTATTTTCCAGTTGGGCCGCCGTGAATGGCAGAATTTCTCTACAGAGTCTCCAATCGTACGACATAGTCATTTGAAAACAAAGCATCTCCGCCCACCCGCAGAAGCCCGCACGTCACAAATTTTCGAGAAGGTACCTGACTACATAAAAACAAACGTACAGAGACATCAGAAGGACCCAAAATGGGATCAGCGATTTCAATGCCTATCATTGCGACCAAGTGTTGATAAGCTTACCGTTGAAGTAAGCACCTTTCCAACATTATTATAGCCTTCAACTCTCAAATCAGATTCATTGTCATAGTTCATAGTAAAAAGGTAAATGCAGGTATGGGATCATTCGATTGACGATCAATACGTGGCGAAAGCAATACGAAACTACAAAGAGCCCTCTGGAAAGACAGACATGGATGCACAACTGAAAGCAGCTCATGCGAATGCCGAGCGGAAAACGGGGGACATTTTTCTTGGCAAGGTTTCATTAAAAGTATCTGAGATTCCATGTGATGGAAATGACCACTGGTACTATCTCACTGGAACCCCACATACAAAAGATAAACAGCCTCATGGTAGGATAAGGTTGCAGATTTGGCTGGTGCATGCTTATCGACATGGAAGGCATTTTGTAAGTGAAAGCAACCAAACCGGAAACCTCAATAGTACAAATATCATAAAATCCTATAAATTTTGCATTCAACTAAATCATACTAACTTTTCAACCATGATGCCTGGGAAAGACAGAGGTTGCGGAACCCAAAATCATGCTAGGTTACTTGTGGGACAGTGTTCTCAATTCAGAGAAACAGAAATATTCTGACGTAAGCAAGTGGGATGGCTCGATCCCTTCAGCGGCGACGTGTTTGCTTTTCCAATATGCCCTTCAAAATGGGATCAGTGAGGACACCCATGTATGCAGTTATTATAAAACACTTAAATAATTCCCAAGACGAATGACGGGGCGATGCGAGAATAACTCAGTTTTCAATCACTACATTCCCCAAACGCGATGTTTTACAGGCAATTATTCGTTGGAATGCATACGCCAAGCACGATCTAGGTCTTCCGGGACTAGCAGGATTGAAAGACGCTATGGACAGGTCAAAAACAGACGATGACGGAAACCTCGCGCCACGTCTGATCGACTCCAAACAGGAAATTGAGGACAATGTGATGACAATCGTGCGAGATAAGATTTGTCCCATCATTCGAAATCACTTGAGGGAGCCAACTGACCGAGTTCATGAGGCACTGGTATCATATCATAATTGCGTCGAAATTCTGACCAAGTACGACAATACCCCTCTAATCCAAAAGATTCTCTGGCTGGTCCACGCAGCAATGAGAATGTGCATTTTGGAGTGGTACCAGCACACCCATGCTGAATACGTTCCATGTCAGGGACAAGTTGAGAAGGGCCAATATGTCAGCTCAGTAGTTCAGGTAGGGAAATCAAAGACTTTGTTGAAGTGAAACCTCTGATTTGATTTGGAGCAAAAATTTCTAAACCGTTTCCTATTCAGGTAATAAAAGAAGTGAACGCGCTGATACGACTCGGAGAGGTCAAGTTTAGTCCAGAGTTTTGGATGACTGCAAGCATTGAATATCTTCCCATTATCTACGATGAACTACAAAAAATGGTTATTCACGACGTGGAAGCCATTTGTTGGCTATTTTTCCAGTTTTATGGTGACTACCGAAAACTGCGTAAAATTCTCTTGCTCAATGAAGAAAAAGAGAGGATGTTTTGCAGTGCATTTTTCGACCTGTACAAGCAAGCTCAAATGTTTGTGTTTGCTCAAATCGACATCTTCAAAGCAAACAATAAGTATCCATTTTTAGAAAATTATCACCGCTGGTTTCGCCCTATTCTCGTGTTATGGCTTGGCTTTGCTCTGATCCGAGGCTCGCTAATGATCTGCAACACTATTCATATCGACAAGCACGTTCAAGATGATTCTCATGCAATGACCAGTAGTTCTGCTCTTGACACGGCAACTGTTTTCGCTCAACTTGTCCGGTTTTGGAGTACTCTCCAGTGGCCTGACGTTGCAGAAGGTTATGTCATTTTCAATTTTCTCATGGAAGTCATGTGCTCCTACACGGTATTGTATGCAGAATTAAAGCATGCCAAATTGAACAAGGAAGGATACTATGATCCACATGGAAGATTTACAATTTCCGAACGGTTATGCACAGCTTTGAACAACATAGAACATGTCAAGGTAAAAGTAACTGAAACGGGGGAATGTGAAACATTCTTCAAACTTGTCGTACTTAATTGCAATTTGCCATCTTTATGCAGGAGCAAGTGCAACTAATTCCGAAAGAAATTGATTATGAACATCTCGTCCAACTATTGGAAGAAGCATGTGGAAAATGTCCTCATGTTACTGCTTATGATGAAAGGGCTCAGGAACGGCTCGAGAAAACTGTTATGATTGTTGATAGACACATTAACGATATTTTGCACAATGTAGGTCTCCGTCTTCAAAAAGAGGTACATACATGGTATGAGTTTTCTAACACGTGACATTTATGGCATGGGACAACAATTATTACAAAAGCTTTACCTCTATATAGATTTCCACCTTTATCAAAGAATCATACAAGGGTCTCACTGAAGTCAACAGTAACAGACTAAATGATGCGATGGAGCCCATAATTGCATATTTGGAGGATAACATTGTTGTCCTCCAGCAATCCCTTCATCCAAAGAATTTCCACAAGGTGCTCCAACTCCTTTGGAATTTAGTTTGTGTGGGTCTTCACGACAATGCAATCAGTTGGGAAATGAGTGATACGGAGGACCAAGTCACCTTCTTCAAAAGGGTCATGCAGATTATTCCATACTTGCAATCCTACTTTGAGGGAGGAGATGCAGGGTTATCAACTGCGGAAATGAATACGCCTGAATATGCAGATATGTTCGAGCTATTTACTTATTTTACAATGAACACTGATCAGCTAATTTTGAAGTATTATCATTCGAGGGCGACTTTTCATACGGTAAATATTTGTTAGTAAATACGTTTGTGCATGCAACTTGTTTAAATTTAAAAACCACTAATGAATAACTACAACATGCATTTTTTGCCAGAGTTTCAAAGGAAAAACTGAGCTAGGTACGTTACGAGTAAGGGTAGGGTACTGGAATGATAAGCTAGGTGTGGAGGTCATTTCTGCAGCTAACTTGACTCCTCATGACCAAGAGCTTACAGTTTTAAAATATTTTCATAAAATGCAGCCTACAAGTGATTCGATGGTGGAAGTGGAACTCAGGCCATCTCTATATTTTCAGAACGTATGATTTTCAGTTTTACACAAAATATACAATTTTTAAATGAAACTTTTTTTCGAGCATACATTTGAAAGCAATTTATAACTGAACGATGACAGGAGAAAAAATACGTGACACAAGTAAGATGGAAAAATCTGAACCCTGTATTCGAAGAAACGTTTTACTGGTCAATAGAAGCAGAAGACTGCATGCAAAGATCAGCAGTCATTGTCTTCACAGTGAAAGATTACGACTTGCTCAGTAGAAATGCGTTTCTTGGCGAAGCTGTTGTCCCTCTTCATGTGGTACTTAACTAACGTTCCAGCATTAAAAGTTTAACAAATTACAGAACTTCCAAAAACTAATTACTTATTTTGCATTTCCTCAATATATTACAGATTCCAGGAATATCCCAGACACCTGAGCCACAACCAATGACCCTACAGTTACATGCAGTTGACAAGGACGATCACACCCTACTTGTTATGAAATCACGAAAATGGGATGACCAAGCGAAACAATTTGCTGAAGATCAACTTGGAAAATTTGTCGACCCGGTTGTGGATAGGAAAGGCCACAAAAATTGACATTATTATGATTTCCACTTCTAAGCCATACTACACACATTACATTAAAGAAAAATGTTTTCAACTTTACAGAAATAAAATTCTCAATAAATCAGTTAGTAGTTTTTTATATAAAGAATGAAATCTTTACTTATCCGATTCCTTTAAAACTGAAAAATTACAGAACGATAGAAATATTTAGAATCGGAGCTTTTGGAAAAACCACTTGTTCTTTCCAGTCCTGTAACGATCTTCAAATTTCATCTTAATTTGGTAGCGAGCCTTCTTTCGCTTCATAGGATCTCTCAGGGACTTGGCATTCTGTTCTTGCTTGCCGAAAGGAATATCTACTGTGTATCTAGTGGGCATCATATGGTTGTAGTTGATGGCCTAAAAAACAAAATAGCAATTATTGCATTAATTATTAGTAATTCGTTACTTTTATCTGAAAAACACAAAATTATGGCAAAATATTCGAAAATCTAAGTGTACCTTGTAGAAGGTTTTTATTTTACTCCTCTTGGCAATTTTGTCCTTGCTCATGCGCTTGACGATCTTCCTTGGGTATCTGTCAATTCCGGCTACGATGGCATGACCATAGGGCCTTTCTGAGGTTCCGTCATCGTTGTTCTTAATAACGATAGCTTTCCTACCAGCGTAGCGGCCGCTCAGGATGAGCACCACCTTCCCTTGCTTCATAATCTTACCCATTGTTGTACCTGTTCAAAAGATAACAAAGTCACATTTAAATAATT
>JAQIXW010002645.1:0-14888 GCA_034700685.1 Willowsia buskii | reverse complement strand
GCTTGTTTCCTCCCAAGCAAAAGACTCCAAGTTGGTAAAATCTCTGAGCTGCCTTGCCTGACTGCATGTGTGTGATGATAAATTGATTTTACTTTATTCCTCCTATCTATCTTGTTGAGAGATTTCTCTCTGGGAATAGAGAAAGCATGGGATGGCAGCTAAATGATGACAAATGATTGGCGATTGGATGAAAAGCAAGTGAACGCATCATAAACTCCATTATATACATATTATACACTTAAATATAGATACACACTGGAAGACACGAAAATTGTAACGAGATCATATCAAGGCATGTTACCCATGTCATGCTTTCTCATCAGCGTCAAAAGTTAGTTTTCTTTCACATGACGATCAAAATTATTGTTTTTACAGCACAGTGCAGAGAATTGAGATGAATGTACATGCGTACCTATGCACACATTATAACATAAGTATTCTAATGTAGGTAGAGGGAATACACTAGCACGCATACAAGTGGTGGAGGTGGGAGGATAAAGTACCAAAAAATGGTTACACGACAAGATTGAAAAAAATTACCGATTTGGTATGTCGCCCCATCAATATGGAATGTAGCACTCTGACATCGAAATATTCTCTCGTGTGACATTTTCTCTGTTTTAGTTTATGTTCGAATTATAGTACAAGAGACAGTATCAAAATCGAGTTTCTCTTTGTGTAGAAAGGATGAGGTAGAATTGGTTGATATAGATGTTCCTACAGACAGTAGCCTTAGAACACTACAACTTCTCCAATAGCATGTTTTTTATTCCATTGGAATCCGCCAAGTGAATGTACACGTCATGCATACATGTATGGTATACATTTCCTCGTGTTGTGCATTGCATTGTCAGAAAAACGGTAATAATAATAAACACAGCACAAAAAAAGTCATACTACTTTTTTCTCCTCTAATCCCTTTCAAAATAATATAGAATCATAGACACTCACGCAATTTTTTTTCATATACAATCTTCCCATCTATTTGCTATAAACAAAGTTGGCTATATCAGCAGAAACACCGTTTGCATTTATATATTGAGCAATCTGTTACAACAAAACCCACTCAAGGAAGAAATGCTCCTTTTCTGGTAAACTACTACTTCTACTCCCTGAATGACTGACTGACTGAGTGACTACTCTTTTTACTAGGAATGAAAATGAAACGCTATATGCACAGGTTTATATATATTATGTTCTATATAGTTGAAGTAGTGGTGAAAGTAGAGAAAAAGGAGAAAACACTTAAATAACGATATGTCCGTCCACAACAGCTTTCATCATCAGCAGTTCCATCCTTGACGATTTTCCGAGAAAGTAGACAGATGAGAATGAAGCCTCAAGTAACAGCAGCAGCAGAATCTGAATCAGTCGAGGAGAAACATTGAAACGTATCCTCATAGCGTGTTGTTGATAGTCGTGGTGGTGGTGGTTCGCTGAGTAAATAACAAGGGACATGGATTGACTTTTTTGTCGTCCGCCGTGTCGTTGAAATGGGAAAAGGAATTCCGGATGATAACACGACGTGACAATACACACCGCAGAAGATTATCAGATGATGATGGTGACAATGAAGTTAAGTTGTTATTGGGGGTGTGTAATATATACCATGCAATATGCGCTTTCATTGCATATTATAAGGAATCATACCTAGAAGGCATAGTCTCAATATACCCCTTCAACAACGATACTCAACATATTTGCATAGCTTCCTTATACACAGAAAGGGACTTTTTGAATTCATTCGCAGTTTCCCAGCAGAAAGAAGGTTTTTTCAACCACTTTTAGAACACGGTAGTACTTGACGGTCTCGTTGAAGCATTTTTATGGCATCCGTAATCCAATTTACTTTACTGCATCCTCTTTTTTAGTGTTATTATTACAGTGTATTACATTTTTTTTAAAGTTTTGTTTTTCTAAAATTTTGTGCCAGAAACTTGTTCACACTTGTTTTTTTATCAAAATTGTGCAGCATGTTCCACTTTTTCCTTTATCGTTGTTTTACAAAGAAGCATCACATTATAGCATGTACAAAAGCTAGTGACTGTTTTACTATACAACTTCAAATTACAATTTGGTGACGATAATGTTGTTTCTCATACTGTTGGTGAATCGTCTTTTTTAGTGAGTGAACGGGAAAAGCAACTCATTTGAGAACCATCCTTGAGGAACAACTTTTTTTCGACATGTTGAGTACAAAAAGAATTTACAGTTTTTTCTTATACTTGCACATACTTTATACAAATGTTTAAAGTCGTATTTCTTTCTTCTGCTTTTCGGGAAACGGGCGAGGCTATTACTTCCCTTTCCGACAAACCACAAACTCGTTAAGGGTCACACCACAAGATCCCTGTATACATATGGACATTTGACATCAAATTATAGACATATTTCTATATTATTTGCATTTTTATCTTTTAATTATATGTTGTGAATTTTATTGCACTTTATAAGCAAGTAGTAAAGAAACACTCTTTTTTTGTAGTACAACTTTCCCTTTAATTAAAAGAAGAAAAAAGATGGGATGTAACTTATTGTAAGTTGTTTTGGCAGAGAAATAGTGAAGTATCTATGTAATCAGTTTTTATGTAAGTTTACTTTTAAATATGGTGTTGTTTCCTATTGCAGAAATGAATTGTCAGACATGTGTTATAACAAACTAGCAACGTATAATGCACGAACCTGTCAAGAAACTTCTTATCGTGCATAGATTTAAGCCAGAAAAATATTACGATAAGATTTAGAATGATACGATAGTTCGTAGAACAGTTGTACAACTACTGCTCGCATTTGTAGTTTTGTTTTTTGAAGCAAAGTTGTAAAGTGGGAAGTAAGAAGAATTTAAATTATACTATTATTAAAACTTTGCAGAATTGAACTTTGAATTTTGCACGGGTGTTTAATTGCTATTCAACTGTAATTTGATCTCTTTAGTCTTTCAAACAAAATTCCTAAACGTTTATTGATTTCGACAACTTCCATGCATGAGACCACCTCCCGAGGGTGGTTCAAAACCAAACGCGATGTACTAGCAACTAGTAAGCATTATTTTATTATTTACTATATACGCTGGTAGAAGTATTTTTTGTAGCAACAGCAGATTACGGATGGATACTTCTGTATGCTCGCAGATATCCTGACATCCAAGTTGTATATTACATTTTGCTTTAATACCAAATCAAAAGTTTAAGCCATATACCAAGTTATGTTCATAACTTTTATATGATTCTATGATGAAATATTTTAGTCTAGTCAATGTTTACACACATAAATAGACATGGGGGTCATTGTTGTTTGTACTAGGGCTCCATCAAAATTTTGGTGCATACATTCACAAGAATTACTGCAGTGCAATATTATGTGCTAAGCTGGTATCATTTTTATCACAAACATAGCAGAGAAACATCTCTTATGGGAAGTGAAAGTTTGTAGCTTAAAAATACCAATACGAGCAGCATAAAAAGAAAAGAATCTATGTATATTATTTACTTTGTACTCGAATGTAGCGTTACATTACATATCATATAGGAAAACATACATTATTTGCATATGCTTGCTTACTCTGCGTGCCAAGAAGTTCCCTATGATTATTGTTAGGCTCATTGTGTGTTTGTGTAATGTACTTCATGTCGACCCTCCTGGATGAAGTGAATGATGACGACAAGAAAGGGATCATTCTTTGTGTATCTGGTTCACTTCTCAGAAAACGTGACATGAAGTGTCTTCCTTTTGTCAATGACACACGACAGAAGTTTTATGAAGTGTCCCTTGACATATGTGGATGGTGATGAGGATGATCATTCTTCTTTTTATTTGCACTTTCTTTGAAAAAATCGAAGGAAGAGTATGTGTATTGTTATACACTATAACAGCTTACAATTTTTACTTTGGTGCTTGCTGAGCAACGGTGATGATGTAGCCGATGTAACATCACGAGGAAAGTTTCATATTCGACAGTGTTTGCATTTCTGCATCCTGCAAGAACACAGATTTATGTTATAACCTTTCCGAATAGTTGGATGTGATTTTAACGTAAAAAGCAAACACTGTCCATTGTTACGGGAAATATCCGTTTTTAAAGCAACCTATAACTAACCTACGTTGTTATATGCATGCTTCCAGATTTACATAAGAAATGTAATCATCACACTACTACTCTTATACCACACACAGAATGAACTTGTGTCACCGTAGGATTCTATTATTTCATGATTTTTGCATTTTATACATTATAGTAGCAGCTAAAAATAACAACCCAAGCTGAGCGATCGAGCCAACTCCCCAAAGTATAAAAAACTCATTTCGCTATATTGCTAAATATTCCCAGTTTCCTGTTTATTTATGCTAGGGTATTTTTTGAAGTACCCCAAATATTCTACTCTTGTGTGTTCCTGGTATACAATAGTAGTTAGTTAACGCAGTTCTTTTTTCAGCTTGGGTCTCTTTTACTTTTTTGTTTGCAGTAGTGCAAATAGACAGACAGAGAAAGAGAGACAGGGAACAGGGCGAGAGAGCTTTGTTGACATATCAGGTTGCTGCACTCATTCACTCGTGCTTAATTTTCATGAGCGAAAAATTAGTCCCTTTGATCAGTGAAGAAAAAAGCTGTGATAAAAGTTGTTTTTCAGCTACAATAGTCTTCAGTGAAGAGTTGTTGATTTACAGACATATGCACACATGTCAACAATCCTAGAAGTCAGCCCCTATAACATAGCATCTAGCATTCCGAAACGTGTGATCACGTTACAATCATACAATATTGAAATGAAACATATTTTAAGTGTTTTTCTTCTTCACACATTATATACATAATATGGTTTGTATACAGTCTAAAACTACAAAATCCTATTATTAACCTATTTAAAATAAAAAGTTATTTAGTACATCTAAAATGATAGAAGAAGTAGTCAAAAAAGTTTTCTCTCTTCATCTTATAGCTCTCCCCTCAGCCCACCTATAAGAACATTTAATGGTGTTACACCCCTCAACGGTGTATTTATATGTGTGGAGGTTCACTTGGTTGGGTGAAAGTTTTCTAAGTGTGTAGCATCATCATCGTGCACACACAGACTTTTCTCTCACTTTTTATTCCCTCGTTCACACTTACTTAGCTGTCAATGGAAATAGAAGGGTTGAACTAGCGATGCTACTTTTTATTATTAAATGTATATATCTACTATTATGTAGTAGGCTTTGTGCACTACTTATTGATGGACTTATGGGAATAGTAGTGTAAGTCGCGAACTTTTCTCTCAATTTTTTTATCTATCTCTCTCTCCCCTCTACTCCGACTCCACTATTATTTCCTTTTTGTCCTGAATATATAAAAGGGGTGATGTGATGTCGGCACTACTACAAAGCTTGCTGTACTCAAACTGCTGCCTGTGAAAGTGCTAATGTGATGGCTTTATTGTGTTATTATTAGCTTACATGACATCTTATATGATTGCTGTTTCTACTAGTGAATTGTTCTTTCCATGAAACGACCGAAGAAGAAAAATTTAGAGAGAGAGAGAGAAAAAAATTACAAGGGATATAATTCTGTAGAGTATATGATGGGTGAACATATATAAGCAAGGGCAATATGAGTCTTTCGATTTTTCTTCCTACATAAGTGCTATATATATGGTGTACAGGAAGGGAAACGACGATACTATCGGTGTAATGACGACATCATCAAGAAGCATTAAGTTGTCTTTGTGGTGGCTGCTCTCTGTTTTTCACACAGCCACGAATACGACGTACAAGAATTAAGACGTACAGCCTTTGTAAATGTGGTCGTTTCACTCTTGTTTCCGTACTTTCTCTCTATTAAACGGGAAAAGTCATCACTCTTCCTCTTGTATGTCGTTTTATATTTTAAGTTCGGTGCGAAGAAAGTGTTATTATTAGAGTTTTCTATTTTTGTACATTCGGCATTGTTTTCTGTATGTGCGTAAGTAAAAACTGGAGAAACAACAATGCTATGTGTGCTACATGACATTATTTATTTATTTTTAGAGACAAAAATGAATCGGTCTAATAAATTATTATATCTGTAAAATTATAGGTGCTGGCAAGCTAGAAATGTTTGGATTATGCGTGATAGTAGTTTTGTGTATTCCAAAATGAATAAAAATCATAATATATCTTTTGTTATTTTTATTATTTTTATTCCAAGCGAGTCAGATTCATAATATTATATGATTGATGCCGAAATTACTTTCTTTATTTCTTTTGTATGTTCTCTCTCTCTCTCTTTCTTCATTCGGGGCTCATCTTCAGCCCTTCCTCAGCAAAACAGCGAGGTCCTCATGTTTTATAGAAAATATATATGTAATGATAACAATAATAACAATAATATATGTTCAGAGACATTCCAAGCCTGCTCTTCCCCTTTGTCAATTACATTTCTCGGGAAATGTCAGCCAGATGTATTTATATTAATAATGCCTATCTGATTTCATAATATGTAAGGAAAACTAGCTCTGCAAAAAAGTAAATCCTTTTCCCCTTTCTACAGATTTTATCCCATGGAATATTATGATGTCTAAAAGAAAAGTGCTGCCTTGGTGGATCATGTTTGACATTTTTAGAAAGCAAGTATGAATGTGATCTGTGATGTGAAAGAAAAGAGTTTTGGATGTTCGATGCAGGTGTATCGTATTGATATCATGGCTCTTTGCACATACAACAGCAGCAGCGTCCTATACCAGCGTATAAATAAGATTAATAATATTGAATTGCTTTTGATGCTTCTGATATCTGTGGGAATCTACTCAGTAAATTATATTGATATAAAATGGTAAAGACGGGTTTTTGATTGTTGTCCAATACAAAGTATTATGTACCTATACGTATGTTTTTCATGATTAAAAAAGCCGCTTATATGACTTGGGATCAGTGGTTGAGTGTTTCGAAAGTACTACACTTATATATGTGCTATTAATAGAGTATAATGAAAAATTAGCACTTTCCCTGATTTAGAAACCTCTCAAAATCCAATTTCGTGGATGTTCTCTCCGTTTTTCGTTTCTCGGATCAACGGCATGCCGCCGCTGTAGCCGTAATAGGATCTCAAATACAGATGAGCAGATATTCACTTTTTCTGGAAGGAAAACTTGTAGGATTTTTGTTGGTAAAAAAGATGAAGAGAAGTGGTTTTGTTGCTGAGACTGCTTTAGCAGCAGCAGCACCAGTTGTTGTTAAAGTCGCGATAGCCCTGAGGAGAAAAATTGTAGTGTGTAGAGTAGAGTTATGGGTTATAAGGAAGTTTATGTTCGCAATCCAACTCTACTTTTCACAGAGCAATAAACGTTTCTTCTATGTTACTGGTTTCCATTTACACAGGAAATGGCATGTGTGTCCGGCTGTAAGAAAGCAGCTTCACACACGACCATGAGTTGGCCAGGCAAGTACACAATTTCAGCCGTCTGGATAGTTTTTGTAGAAGAATTTTTTAAGACACCAATGCCACAATCGTATGTGCTGCTGCTGATGATGGTGAGCTTGTTATCCAGCGTAGGAGAATGACGTTAATCACACTTTTCATATTAGATTCCACAGTAATTCCACCGTTATGTGAACCGTAATTGATGCTTAAATTGTAGGTACGAATTATAGAAAGCGTTGGATTCAATAATATGACAGCTTTCAAAGCCTTTTCCAAGTAGCTTGGCTTACTATAGGTGGTGGTGGTGGTGGGAAATACCAATAATTGTTTTCTCCAGTTGTAAGAAAGTATAAAAGAATGTCCGAACTTTCTAAATACAGTTTCCACTCTCAATGATTAGAACATGAACAGCATTTTTAGTGCTGAGTTTTTTTTTTCAAAAATAAGGAAGCTGAAGAAATAATGAAAGTTGATACGCTTTTTCTTCCACTTTCCCTTGGAGGATGAATGTTTTCAAAAGAATCTCTTCGAGTTCATTTTACCATTTTTATTTATATTTTCATCTCAAAAATGAAATTGCAATCCATCAATGTTCATGGATATGTAAAACAATAAATAAAAGTGACAGAAGAACTGTTGTTTTGAATATATACTAATGTATACCAAAAATGCTTTCCAAATGACGTTGCTTATTTCTCCCAAGGAAAATGCTATGCAGAACGATCTGTTCCACTGCTGCTCTCGACATTCACTCTGTTTTGTCGAAACTATACTTCAACAACAAAAGTTTACAAAAGAGCGTTCTGTCAGTTTATTATGCAAATAAGGAATGCTCCATTCATTCTGAAAACAGCGTATTGTTGTGCGCTGAAGAACTGTCTGTTCGTATAATTAATACAATACAAAAATACACTTGGGAATGTATTGTGCTGATTCAAAATGGCATTAAACATATGTATATTAGATTAATTTTTATATACATCGGTTACACAGTCAAGATGGAAAATAATTGTTTTATTAATGAAACATCCAAAAGTGAAAGTTATGTGCGCTTTCCATCTCCATAAACTACTACATTTGTACGGGTAACTTGTGCTGGCACCCTAAAGAATCACATTTAACGAGCAGCATTTCTTCTCTTAAGCTTTGCATTTTCTTAACGAAATTATTGTTTTTTTTTCTTTCTCTCTCTCTAGAATATATTTCATGTATTGTTATTATTACTATTTCAGAGTCTGAAATTCAGACTAGAGATTTATGTGCTCCCCGACTTTCCATAATAGCATCGAACCACGCATATCCGCGTGTGGTGTGTGTATATTCAGTGAAAGCATTCACATCTAAACAATATTTTTTCTTACACGTGGCAAAAGTTCCCACATTGATTTGAAAGCACCATGCGCAATATAATGTACATATATCAACAGTAGCAATTTCTACTCTGCACGCCTCTTCCTAACAAATACAACTTTTCCAACAAAAACGTACAAAAACCAAGAAGAGAAAATGTTTGATTCTGATCAATTGCGCAGAGTATAGTCAAACGTTCACTGTTTCTTGAATAATTTAACGTGTATAAATATGAACCACTCCGAACAACAACACCATCACCAACAAACTGCTACTGCTCCTCCGCCGTTTCAGCCTATCAACTTCAACAACCACGACGATAATCCCAACTGTTTCTTTTATGTATGAGGAAATGTACGAGGAAAATACCTGGTCTTGGCCAGTGGCTTTCCAGAAATATGAAATATTACCATTATATTATTACTTTTCTTGTGTGATAGATTGTAGACTCTTCCCAGCAGATATCACCGCCAAAAAACCTGAGCATAAAAAGTTTTTTTTTGTTCTCTCTTTCTCTCTTTCCCTTTCTTTCAGAATGTTCCCCTCCTGTCATAAGAAGGACAGAGGAAAAGTCACTTTTACACACACATAAACACACTTACAAATGCACACACACTTTATTTAAGACTTGGAACAAGATAAAGAGTGAGTAAAGGTAAAAGTAAAGTAGCGAGAAAAGGTATTGGCATATTATGTTGAGAAAGATAGATAATGCATAAAGTTTTTTCCTCCTTTCTCTTTTCTCTCTCCTGCTTGTCTGTATGGTTTATTTTGTTGGTTATGAAATCAACTTACTTTTATGCCATACTTAGTTCCAAACAGAGCAAAAAGGGCACACAAAGAACACAAGAGAGCGGATGTGGAAATGGCCCGTGTGCTCGGCTGCACAGCTCATTCTCAAATGGATGGAGAGAAGAAGGGAATTGAAGTAAATATAGTTTGCCTGGCTTGACTGGCGTGGCTCATGGCTGGCATAAGCAGATTTTCCAGAAGTAAAGTGCTTTTGCCTGGATACCGGCTAAAAACGATGAGAGGAGAGAAGTAGAGCCTAGAGAAGGCAAAGCATTATTCCTATTTGCCTCTTTACACCTTTGCAAAGCTTTTTACTTCACAAACCAACTGAACTACTACTACTACTAGTGACGAGACCAACTTATAGTAATACTTTGTAATACAAACCATGTAAGCAGTGCAGCGTGTGTTGAATATGGACTGAAACATAGTGTCGTGTGGTAACAAATAGGAGACTAGAGAAGGATTGAATCGAAAGAGAGAGGAATAATATTCACCCGTACGGAAAAGCAAGAGAAGAGCACGAGCACACACACACACAGTGGTATTATTGGCTTCACTGTATGTCTGTCAGACACCATCAGTCTAAATACACATTATTATTGGCTATATTGTAATTCAGCATGCAAATTTCTTTAGCCATGCTATCGATATCATCTTGTCAAGACGAGTCTCATGTTATGTCATTTACATTAAAGTGTTGTATACAGTGGTAATATTGTGTTATGGAAGCTTTTTCTTTTGGGATGTATGCATGTTTGAGTCTCTGGAAGGAAAACGCTGTGTTGAATACAGTTTCCTACTACTACGTTGGTGCACTTGTGCCACTCATAAACAAATAAAAAGTGAGTTTCTTAGTTTCTTGTAAACCTTGTAAGAGGTCTGCTTCGCGTCATGTCATCGGGAGAAACGTGCAAAGTTTGCGTCATCAAAAAAGAGCAAGAATACATATATCGTCCATAGACTACGAATTTTTGAGCGCACATTTTTCTCTCCAGATAACGTGCTCATTTTTTCTTGAAGATTTTGTGTATTGATTAAATGAATCAACAACAAAAATATTTACTCATTTTCATTGTGAAGTTCAATTAAACGTGACCAACAACAGGACTGTGGTACCACAACAAAAGAAGCCGTAGTTTTGGCATTTTGCACAAAATAGAAAGATAAAAAAGAGAGTACGTTTGTCCTCATTCACTTGGAAAGATGTTACGATTAGATTACGTTGACTGTTGTGAACGACATGCAGGTGTGCACACCTTACGTTTTTCCTATACAATGTGTCAAAAATAATTTTATACTACGCATGGGTTGTTTTTCAAAGCACCGCGTTATAGGCATACATGACATAAAACTATTGAATTTTTACACACGTTTATGGGTAAATTTAATACTTCAATGTCATCTGTAACAGGAGAAAGTATGCGGAAAGAATCGGTTGACCAGGCCTGCCATAAAGCATGTGTGTATGAGCTTGAAAGAAATGACCTACATGGCATCTCCCTATAAAATATTATACATCTCTGCTGTTGCATACATGATGATCAAACATATTTCAATCGTGTGAATCTCCTTGGGTAAGCATTATATATAAATATATATTGATTGGTAAGAATAGAATACAAGTGCTGTTGTAACTGGAACCAATCAGATACATCGGTTTTCAATGGATTACATGAGGAGGAACAGTGTCTAGTGGTTTGGTAGCGACGTCGTTTCGTTTGAGTGTCTAAAATGCACAGGGGATAGTAAAAAAGAATCTTTCCCGGATAAAAGACGCTAATATAGTAAAGGATATTCCATGTATTAGATATCAATGAACCGGAACACGCCAAAAGCCTTTAAACCTATTGACTTAATTTTTACCTTATGACAGCTGATGCAGCAGCAATCGATTACATAGATAGAGGCAGATTTTTTTCGGTATTTTTCTATGATTTTTTTGTCAGAGGCACATGGAAAGTTGTAATAGTTTATGAGACAAGACGATAATATGCAATCTGTCTTGCCATGCGAGTATGTATTCTAGAGCAAAAATTTTGTTGATGGTGAAGTTGAAAGTGGTGAGGTATGTTCATTTCCCGACGTCATCACGTTCGGTAATTCAATCAGAGCAGTCCTTGCCTCGCTGGGAAAAGCGTAACGAATGATGTTTTTATTTTAGTCCCGACTTGTTTTCTATTACAACGATTGGGGAAAAGTTAGCTCGTTATTAAATTACTATTATAGACCAACCACACAGCTGTACCACCACAAAATCCTACCGTCGTTGTGAGTCGGACGGGAATGTGAAATAGGTTTATCTATGTACACGCACTCAGGTGTGTACGTTATATGAATGGAATATTATACCAACTACTATATACGAAAGGAAAGTATACTATTATGCAATTATTCTATAGGGAGTTTCCAGTCTTATTGAGTGGAGTACGTTGATACATACAAACATAGAAAGTCCACATTCAAAAGAGATCGTCGTGTGTACTCGCGAATTTTTGTAGTAATTCATAATCAGATCGACCTTGTACTTGACAGAACATCAGATTATTAGCAAGGAGAAACGACATGTAAAAAACAAAAGTCGCATTGGACATTACACGGTCGCGTTACAGAGACGTTTTAAAATCAGTGCAAATTCTTTGTAATTAATTTTATTTCACGCTGCACCACTACTTCTAGTGAAAATAAACTTTAAAACTGCTTGCTTTTCATCTCATTTGCAAACTCTTCTTGTGCAAATTAAGACTAAGAAACCAGCCGTTTCACAACGGTTTCAATGACTTTGAGTTACATGTAAATACTTCGTAGCTCAACCGTACTCTTTAGACTCATGATGATAAACTGCCAACAGTTATCCACTTATGGTGATTTCATGACTTTTACTCATAAAATGTCTTTATAGATATATCATGCGTATAGCATTTATTTCATTGATAGAATAAAGGGACGGAAACATTCACAACAGGCATGTAGCATGTTTACTGCGTCCTGCTCTTAAGCAAAAAGTCGTCTGTTCAATTTAAGTCTTGTGAATTTTCCATGTGAATCTATTCCACGTTTATCAAGATAAATTTTGGTTCATGGGAATCGAGTTTCAGCCAGCAGTATAGTATATGCTTTAAAATCCCGAGAGTTAATCTGTACTTAGGTCTTGATACTCTACTACATGATACTCTTGTATATACACGCGATTACACGTGGAAGCCTGTCAGAACCCAAATCATGGTTTGATGTTCTTCTTTTGTCAATGAAATGATAATAATAAAATACACGACCCAAATCGCATGTAATATTCATTTTCCCTTCAATCGCAGACGAATACAAACATAACAAATGTCCATAAAAACAAACTTTTAGTTCAATATAAATGGAATCGTAAATTGAAATCTGTATAAAGCCATACAGTATAAACATGCAGTTTCCACTGAGCCTGTTCGGCTTAGTTTCTAAAAGATAACAAAATACCAAATCCCTCCTTCTTTTCATTGCCCCTATGAATTTAAAATCGTCATTCATCTAAAGAAAGCTCTTCCTAAGAGTTAAAAAATAAAAACAGTTTATTCACCAGCATTTCAGAAAATGGAAAATTTTTGTTTGCTCAAACTGAAATATACTACAGGTACACAAAAAAGCACATATGCTACATTTCCATTTTTACTTCTTGAAACAACGTGAACCAAAACGAATAAACACAAACTCAAGCTTCCAGCATTTTTTCGTCTTTTTTTCCTCTGAATGCATTGCATTTTACTTTTACTTGTCAAAGCCTAATATGTATCTATTATACCGCCGAACTAGTTCTCCTACACATCCCAGTATTTCATTTCATACCTGAGAAAGCTCCTATCTTCATATCTTCTCCCTTAATAAAACAATTCGCATGATTCTGATTTTCTAGTCTCTACTCAAAGATGCTAACTTTATTTACTCCGATACACAGAGCTCTGCTGCTTCTTGCTTGTCTACCACTATAAAATGAAAAACCCATGTTCTTGACAATGTTATCAACACGATTTCCACCAGGTATTTACCAGCATCAACTTGGATGATATAGCCATCCGCCAGCTCATAGCCAGAAAGTGCTCACGAAGCAGTTTTTTTCTATATTAGACATGCTAAGGGTACAAGAAGAAGGGAAAGGTGAAACAGTAAACAAATAAGCATAACGTGTATCCGGGTATACATACCACACCATACCACTGCCTATACTAATATATGCGAAAGGAAAAAAAAAGATCGAAGGAGCACACAGCAGTGCCTCACGACGACGACTACGACAAGTGCACCAATTTTGCGTCAACCGGGGGAATAAAATGCTTGGATTTGTAATTTTTATGCAAATGTCAGCTCTCTACGACAATTGTGGAAAGAGGTTTTATCAGCAAGACGAGTTTTATCAAAATCAACAGAGAGAGAGACGAGACTGGTAGTGAATGGGAGAAAAAGGACAGCTCAACTCCATTTCTATGAATATAAAAACGACCTCTCTTTCTCTATCGTCCACATGCCACTTGAAGCATTGAAAAAAGAAAGTCGTTACATTAATGCTTTGCTTCCGTAAGCGAAAAAGTTGCAAAAACGAACGATGCTGGTGAAAGCATAGTCGTCTGCTCGCACAGGTATATATAGTTTTTTGTTGTGTCGTTTGACGATGAACGTGCTATATCTCGCTGTAAAAATAGACGTGCCATATCACCTGTAAAATTTACAAGAAAATGCAACTCAGAACTCGAGCTAGATAGAAAAATTCTACCTAGCTATGTCAACGACATCCCTTTGATGACAATTTTTTATCCCCATAAACTTTATTGTCCTTACTTCCACAAAGAAAAAATAGCCACTCTTCTTGTCGCGTTGCTTGGCTTATCTTACACTTAAAGCTTTCAATGCTCGACGGATTAATCGACTTCATTTTTATTTTAGCTTGGCTTCTTCACGACAACAAAAAACATAACATTTGGAAGACATGTGTGCACACAAAAAAATTTAGGTTGTGGGAGGAAGATACGTACACAGGTTTATTATAAAGAGAAGAGGTGCTTCAATTCTTGGAGTTTCGCTTCCATATTTATCGAGCCAAAATTTACCCTCCATTCAACAGCAGCATGGAGAGCCCTAATAACTTTCTTCTCTGGAAGGAAACAAAAGAACCCATTTCTTAAATTAGATATGAGTTCATCTCTCAGTCGACCCTTTCGAGTAGGTAGGCATATAGATTAGACTTCAGCGATCTAAACGCTCACAACAAGCCTCGCTGGACTTTGAAATCTTCTCTGCAAAGCCCATGAGTTATTTATAGACACATCACTATTTACTGTTATTATTAATGGAAAAGGAAGAATTTACACAGCTATACTGCTGAATCATTAAAAAA
>JAQIXW010002644.1:0-14890 GCA_034700685.1 Willowsia buskii | reverse complement strand
CATCTGTGTCCAAAGTATAGCTAAGAATGAAATGATGAATAAAAAGTAATTCAAGTATGCAATCTTATAAATCATTGCTACTGCATTCGGAATTCCTCCATCCTCGCTCTCTGAGGCTTGCTTCAAATCTGTAAAGTTGTTCATCAGTAGGAGAAAGTGCCAAATGGTACAGAATACTTTTCTTATTTTTCCAGGACGTTTCCACACGTAGTCTGAGTCTGATTGAGAAATATGAGAAACCCGGCCAGGGGAAATACCTGTGTAATATGCAATGTCTAGAAGGTTGACAAGATATGGTGTAAATTTTTTTGATGTATTTTTGTTGCGAATCAAAACGATTTCGTCTGCCAGTTTTGTAGGCATTTTAGATGTTTTTAAGAGAAACTTTTTTTCGAAGCTACTCAAAGGTTTCATTTTCTGACTTTCTTTAAAACTTGAGAATTCTTCTGAATGATGAAATAGTAGTGAAAAGTACGTAGAAGTTATTCTCATGATTATTATTACGCTACTTTATTATTCATAGTCATAAATTATGGATGCCTAACAATTATCGTGTATTTTTCATCAGGTTAAGATGTTTGGTTCTATAAAAAGTGTAAACAACTACTTTATTGGAGTAAAGGAAAACATTTTTTTAAAGCGATTTGATGGGCGTAGTGTGGCTATAAGGTGTTACTGTGAGCACGAAGGTCGTGTTGTGGAACCCTATATACTTAACTTTATTTTTAATCATGTCATGTGCATGTCGTGGTCGCGAATAAAATTTTGGTGTACAAGTATAATTGTTCACTGCAACTGACTAGTAACGATTCCATAGGTTATTATAGCCCCAAGCATCTAGATTGTAAAGTCAGATATTGCATATGGTCATGCATTTTACATGAATCATGAATTTTGTAGTGGCAGATATGCATTAACGAAATTTTGAACTTACCTGAGCAATAAATGGATAAGTTATGACGAAAAAATCAAGCCCTTTGAATGCAATTGATTTTGACAAGAGGTCATACATGACAACTTGCATACCATACAGGTTCTCTAGTTGGTACAACTGTGAATCGTTGTTTAGGATGAAAATCTCCTTAATAACTTGTGGGAATGTTGATATCTGTTGAGTTTAAATGAAGTAAAACTATCATGGACATGCACTATGAATGAAAGACAACGTAATACACGACATGATATGCATTACCAGTCTATGAACTTCCGCGCAAACGAATATTAGAATGATAACAGGTACATAGTTCATAAAAGTCAAAATGTTCATAGCCAAGCCATAATTGTTTCCTCTCAGGATGTTTGTGAAACTGATAGTTTTGTATAAGCTGGATGAAACGACGATTGCAAAAAGCAACGAACCAAATACGTTGTTCCATTCTCGAATCAAGAGGGATATTTCGTTAAAAATTCCAATTGCCTATAATCCGCAAAATTAAAGCTTACAGTACGTTTTGTAAATTTTAAAAATTCAGATTCGAATCTCTATAAAATATTACCTTTTGCAAATTCATCAGACCACCTCGTTTGATTTTTTGAAGAAAGAAATGCACAGTGTATTTGAAATACAATCCCCAAATGGCCACCATCAAGTGAAAGTAAACCCATGTGAGTTCTACCGTGAGCCCCAAAACGGTTAGAATGCTGAATAACGCGTAGGTCTTCATTGGAAGCTGAGTACTTTCACCATGAAACTCGGTCGCGTTGTGGTCCACTTTGTTGCACAATATCTCATAGTAGAAATTGCAGAAACTGTTGACAGTTTTTTCAATCATAGCTGGTAACATTGAACTGTCGATTACATCACGATTGGTGTGGGTCCAGTTCTGTGTAGCAGCATACAGAATGGCGAAAGTGAAAGTTATGGTCGATAGTGAAGTGATGAAAATTATGGTCCAGATGAAATATTTCACCTTTAGAATCAATGGTGAAAGTTTTTTTTAGCTAAACTTACGAGAAAAGTATTGGGAATGGGAGAAAGCAGTAGAACGTAAATGTATGAAAATGATTACCCTGATTATTTTTTCGTCAAGGTCTAGTTTAGTCCAAAGTTCTTTGCAAGCGTTAAGAAGTCCAACAACGTATTCGCATTTTCTCCACAATAAGTTGGTCATGATTACATGGTATAATACGTAGCCTGAGTATGCCATCCTTGTTATGGTTGTCTGTATAATTCTTGACTTGTTGTCATTTCTGAAAATTTCCGAATGAGTAGCCCACCAAACATAGGACAGTAGCCCTCCTTGCAAAATCATGCACAAACCCTTTCCAAAGTTTTGGTTAAAAAATCACATTAACTCGCAAAATGAAGAGTATCCCATACAATAAATTTAAAAAAACAAGAAACTTACCTTGCGTAAAGATGAGCCGCATCTCAAAACATAAATAGTGTTGAGAGTGTCAAAATCAATTTTATGTGGGAAAATGCACGTGCATCTGAGAATGGAGAAGATGAATAGAAGAGAGTTTAAGATTGGATGTTTGAACATGTTTTCTGAAATTTCGCGTTTATTGCAATTTTACGTTAACAAGACCAACTACTCTGAAATTCAGGTCCACAACTACAGAATCTGTGTAAATGTAACTGGATGCGCATCATCATCAAAATGAGGGTTAAAACGTAGTTGGGATTAAAATAGGTCATTAATGACTCATTATTCATTATGTAATTTGATGAAGTGGTGTGTTTAAGAAAGCCGGGTGTTTGTTTTATACTCTTCGGCAAACAGCCATTATTGACAGTTTTGGGATAATATTCTTTAATCGAAAGAATTAGTAGTTATATAGCTGTATTTACAGTAGTAGGAAGGACATACAGCTAGACAATTACATTGAAAATTTGTTAATATGCTTTGTTTACGATTAATCATACTAACGCAACACTGCACTGGTTCTGGTTACTTGCTGAAAGCTGGCTTTCTCAATGCTTAATTTCAGGGGGTCTGAATTTAAACTCGAATAACAACGTAATCATAAGTTTTCAAATAGCATTCCAATTTATTATTTTTCAAGTGTAAATCCGTTTAGAGCATATAATTTTTTAAATTATAACATTTTAAAATCATGTGTTACGTATAATTTTCAATCTCTACTTAAATAACACACCTTTTGTGTTTTAAATAATGTAAAGCTAAAGCTATGAAATTTAAAAAACTTTGGAAAAATCCAAAGAATGGTTGATTTATTTCTAATCTCTCGCAACATTCAGTTTCCACTGATAGAAATTTGACCAAGCTTGAGTTGTACAGCAACTAAAGAGTAGGTAATGATAACACCAACGAGCTGAAAAAATAAGCATAAATTAGTAATCTCGCATTTGTTTCAAAATTCATAAGCCACAGTATGTACGAGTTATTCTTACACTAGTTACAAATATATATGAAATCGTGAAAAATCCATGTCCTTTCAAGCCGAGCCCGTTTGATAGAGCATCGTACTGTACAATGCAGGTTCCCTGTATTACCTGAAGCATGTACCTTTGATCGGAAACATTCAAATGAAGATACTGTCGTTTCATCAAGGATGGTAGAATTAGCCCCTGTAAGATATAAGGAAATCCTCTCATCCTCATGTTACATTTTTAGAAGTAAGAGCAGTCAATGTTTTTACAGTTCGATGTAACTCTGATCCAGTGACTAGTGTAGCAATAAATGGCAGCAACCCGATGAGATTCAAAAAGTCGTATATTGGATCACTAGCAAATCCTGCTAAAAACTCTCCTAGAGTTGAAGCTGTATACATAACCGATGCAATCACAATCCACAATAATGTTGTGCCAAACAGCGTGTTGAAATCTTCCAAGATGAGTGTAATTTTAGTAAAAATTCTGATTCCCTACAAGTAGGTATCATGTTTTCTTGTTAAATTACTCAACGTTTCATAAATACATAAATAAGTAGGTATAGACATAAATACTTCACAAGTTTCAATCTGATTAGTCTCGATGATTTGTGTACAGCTGCTTAAAAGGCGTTTAAAATAAAATCCACAGCATGCAGTCATTATGAGGAAAATGACCTATCAAAACAAAATGATTGCAATATATTTATTAGTAATTTTAGAAGCAACAGTATATTGTCGATGAGTATCGTAAATACCCACCCAAATATATTCGACTCCAAAAGCTACGAGTAGCCAAAGTGTCAAAAGCACGCATGCCGAAGCACTGGATGTATATCTTTCCAACAAGTTTTGACGGACATTTTCTGCCTTTCCCCAATCAGCTTTTCCAACATCGCCGTCTGATGATGTGATATCCATAAATATGGAGTATAGATTGGTAGTCATTGCCGTTAACTCAGTTATGACATATAGAACGAACGCGGTTGTGAATACGACAGAGAGAATACAGAATGCCGATATGACATATTTGGTGTAATATGTTTTCTGATCAATAAATTAAATTGACATGTACATCATAATGTTAATTTAAAATACTTTCACCTTTACTGTGAGTACCTTCTTTCGCAATGGACGTTCCGAATTCTGACTAGCGATCCTATCGCACAAGTAGGATATCTTATTCCCTTCTGTCAGCAATTTAGCAATTTTATCACCATTCATTCGCAAGCATTTAATGACCGCCACATCAAACAGGGTGTAGCAGATCCAGGTAATTTTCCCTACGATGGCTTTCACAGTATACCAGTCGTTCACATCATTAAAGCAAATTAATGACAGGTATACGACGATTAGTAACAACCAAATGTAACTCAAGCCCTGTAAAACGATGCTTTATGGAAATCATTGTAAATTCAACCAAACATAAACGCTTATGAAATGTAAATACGTTCACTAACTTTCCATACACATGTGCCTTTCTTGCAGAAGAATCCACCCCTTTCCTGGTCGTATTCGATGACATCCGGAACTAGTAATGACCAGTGAAATAGTTGCAGAAAATGTGTTATGAGGCTAGAGTTGGGATGCGGAGATTTTTCGTTTAAGAAGTCGTCCTTTAGATGTAGGCTGCCAACCTGGGGTGATCTGATATACCTCAAGTTTAGATGTGATTTGGGGTGTATGTCTTGTTGCTGCTGTTTTTGTAGTTTCTCCAGTGGATGATTCTGAGTGCCAATGTAATCTGGGCGATAAGAAGAGTCTTTTGATGCCTTTTGGTACAATACCTCATTAATGTCATACTGAGCCATGGTGCTGTGAGGAACTGTGATATGCAACTGGTGAAGAAGAAATGGATACTTTCATATGCTGGCTATGGGACAATAGTGAACGACATTGTCTGTATGATGGGCTAATGAATGTAATTTCCAGTAATTATGTATGGATCTAAGTCAGTACAAATTTATTAACAGAAAGTAAAAGATCCCAGACGGGTAATACTTTTCTTATTACTTGAGTAAATACAATGTTTTCCGGATAAACTAATTACATTAATGAGTAGATGTTGGCATGTGAGAAGATTGTTTTCTCAATGCATACTTGGAGCATAAGAGCAGAAACTTATACTTCGATGTCAGAGTTATCATGAGGGAACAATTGCACGACCAAAATCGAGTATGAGATGATTACGCTGACAATCTAATGATCAAGATACATGAGAATTATGTGCACGAACATGTTCATTGGAAATAGAGAAAGTAGAGAAAGTTTTGTCAAAAGAATATCTACTTACGGTTGTTATAAACTGGTAGCTCACAGTGAAGAATCCCAACCCTTAAAAAATTTAAATAACCCTAATGTAAAGTAATTTCTTTATTATTCTCTTTTTCAATACGTATGGCAGATGATGAAAATACGTTTTTACCTTTAAAGCCTATATTAGAGGTTGCCAGATCATAGTGTACAATAGCTATATTTCACAAAGGAAATACATAAACTGCTGAGATGACTTTAGAATCATAGAAATGCCAATAAAACGCTTTTTCGAGTGTCATTAAATGTGAATATGCCACAGACCTACACCCACAAGACTTTCGGCCGGATCCCCGCACTCTTTAGTAAACCTTCCAAATTCGTTCTTGATAATGCCTGCAAAAGATCCAGCCTGGATACACGGAAGGAAGAGCGAGCAATTATAATGACTTGCCTGACTGCGAATCGAATTTCAAGTTTATTGAGTTCAATATAATATGCTTACCATCCTGTGAATTTCAGCTATCATTAGAGTAGTCACTATCATTGGGAGATAGCTGAACATTAGATGCCACCCGGAACCGATCTGGGGAAAGCTGGATAGCCCGGAAAATGCGTGCTTGATGTTTGGGGAAATATATGTGACGCAGACCACACATCCGAGAAGGCAGGATAGTCCGTACGTTTGATTGAACTCGTCGATTATCCAACCGATTTTATTAAATGTGCGGATTTCCTGTAACCAGTAATTTAGATGAGTTTCAGTGAATACTAATATGTTGGGTATGACTTTCACTGGAAACTTACATGAGGGATGACAATGTACCGTCCTAGTTCTTCCGTGGTGCGGATACGCCAATAGAAAATTGCAATTAATTGTCTAAATAGAAGGCCGAAAGCACCGAGATGCAGGTATACTAGCATCCAGCTAAAGATGTTCATAAAGGATGCCACAGCGGTTGTAATTTGCAAGATGATGAAGTCCTTTGACACGTGGATTTCCGTAAAATCCAATTGATACTTGACATCTTTGCCTGAAGTACTTGTGTTCACAAGTGCTTGGGATGCCTCCTCTTTCACTACTTCTGCTAGCATTTCGATTCCGTAGAGAACCATTGTGATGAGCACATAGATGCTCACAAACACCCATGAGCCATGCACTGCAACTTTCACCTAGTGTGAAAAAGAGCGTATCAATTTGTGTTTGAGCAAATTACACTAATTTAATGAGTAGATCGATTCTAATTTGAAAATGGAATACGGCTTTGATCCTTGATGGTGATCGATGTTGAAGATGAAGTTTATCTGCGAGAGCAATTACATGGTTGAATATCGTACAAACTCTGCCAGTTTTCAGCCAGAACAGGTAAAATACAACGCAGCTGAATGTGATGAATATGAGGTAAGCTCCTTTAGCTAACGCTGACATGTTAATTCCATTATTTCCAGACTTGGGAGCTTCTTCACTGTTCAGGCTAGGAATCGCTTTTATCCCAAGTCTAAACAACACGAGGAGCTGCCATATAACGCAAACGAGCTGTATGGGAAAATGAACTTGGTTATGGTTTTTCTCATCGAAATTTTCTTCAAATGAGAATTTTAATTAAACTTACCTTGCGTAGCAAACTTCCCTTTTTCAGAACACAGCACCTCGCTACAGGATCATAGCTGATGGTGTCATGAAAAGGGATAAAATGTTTGAACAGAAAGATCAACGGTTTTATCAGATCCTCCACAATGACCGCCTCCATCTCCACAACGTGATTGTAGTCTTGAAGAACTCGTTCAGTAGCTGCTGATGATAATTTTCGATTGTCTTCGATGCTTGATGGGGCAAGATTATGGTTATGTTGGATAGATGATTCCTGCATCTTCTTTTTGCTCTCTGTTTCAAAATCATGAACTAGAAATGCGGCCAAGTTTTTCTTAAGTTCCATGGTCTTTCCAGAGAGCATTTGTGCATGAAAGTTTGAATCGATCAATTTTTTCCTCAACCTGACAGTTTTTTTTTTTTTGTTTTTCCTTTCAGGTTTACATTTCAATCAATTCTGGAGAATGAACAATTCTTTACGACCCGTTTTATCTATGATGAGTCGAACAAACGAATACTTTGTTAGTTCAGGCATTCCACTTATAAACTCTCTTGTTTTTCCACAAATTTACAATGCAGAGTAGAGGCTATAAAAAATCTAAAAATAATAACTTGTGTACTTTTACGAATCGATTATAACGGCTTATTAATGGGATTTGGCATTCGAGTTGTTAATAGTAGAAAAGTATTTTATAAATGACTTTTGCTCAATTTTTTACATCATGAATATGACAGTTAGGCTTCCAAGTCTTGAGAGTTATGTTATGTTTGTCAATATATGTGTACGTGTGTTGATTGACTGACAGTATAGGATATTGTCTCGATTACGTGCTCATTCCACAGAAGACTATTTACTAAATAAATAAAAAGAAAATAGCGACGACGCCGGCAGGTAAGCTAAAAAATATATAGATAGATAGCGGAGTGCGTTTTGGTACAGTTTAACTTACGTTTAATGATGCAACAAAGTAGAGTGAATGAGTACCATTGAAAAATTACTTTTGAGGATTTGATACGCGTTCTTCGCAGGGAAAACGATGGTATGCTTAACGACTCATAAATCTTCACCTATCCCTCCAGAATGCAGACAGACAAAAAAACGACACGAGTACATAGAGCTAAAGATATTGGAGAAAAGCTACTCTACACAAATAAATAAGAGTGTACACAGAAAAGAAACTCAGTATCAACAGCGTAAACTTTCTCCTTCGCTGATGATGAATTCTAGGCCATGCCAATTTGCAGAAAACCACTTTGGGATGCGTAAACAAGATATTTATCATTTTTTATTCTTGTCAAAAGTTGCATGCTACCGGGAATCTAGTTTATTGATAATAAAGCGTATCAGACCCATTATTGCAAACAAATGACACAGCGACAGCCATTAAGGACATATTGTTCTTATTGTTATTGTTTTTCTCAATGGCAGTTTTACTTTTCCGATCCATCATGCGTGTGATAGGTTATATAAGGTATATTTTCAGTGGCCATACCGTGACTAGTCACTATTTCGTTTAATGCAAGCATTACATTCATATAGCATGACATGTCATCATTCCAATAATATAAATTGAAATATATGCAAGTACAATTTAATTGTTGTGCTAATGTCTCTATTCTCTTCGGGAATGCATCTAGGGAATCCAAAAACTGCGTTGGCAGAAGCTGCTTTCACCTCTTAGGATATGATACCTTCACTGAATCGATCCTCTTTCAGTGTCCTATTGCAGAATTTAGCTGTGGTAGCCACTGAATGGCAACGAGTGCGTAAGTTATTATCACGCTCAGCAACTGCAAAAGTCAAGAGCACAAAGAGAGATTACAAAGGTGAATCACCCAAAAGAGTTGCATTGACTGGTTCATCGGAATTAGCGAAATTGGACTATGCATGTAACGAGAAGGTCGAGTTTATGTTCATACCGTAACGACAAATTGATACGTAACGGTGAAAAAGGCAAAACCTTTAAAGCCAATGGATGACATGCCAATGTCATGATGTACGATGGCAATCCCGTATAGGGCTTCACTTGTCCTATAGCAGCTCACACCTTGCCACTGTTGGTAATACTCCTTAATCACATCAGAGAACGTACTTGCCTGCGACAGAGTAAACAAAGGGCATAAAGCGGCATAACTTTCACTGACTGGGAAAGTGGATTAAGCTCTCTGTATAACCTGGCATTAAGCATTATACCTTTCTATGAAGCTCAGACATCATTAGCGCGGCGTTCAGGATGGGAACGTAGCTGAGGAAAAGGTGAATTCGCAGACCAAACTGGCTGATATTCATAACTCCCGTAACGACTTGCTCGATACTGGTGGAAATGTAGAGAATCACTACAACAGCTCCCAACAACAGAAACAGTCCATTAAATGCATTGTATTTATCCACCAGAGCGGCAATTTTGTTGAATGTCCTTATCTCCTAATTAAATTATGTTTACACTTTACCTTCCATGTTTTCTACTACGTAATATTAAATATTTAGATGGGTTGGTCGATTAATCTAATTAAGTGAATTACATTCACCATATTACATACTTTCGGTAGATCCAGCTCATACCCATACTTGTTCATAGCATCCATCTTGATGAAAAAAATGGAAAAGAGCTGGCGATAGAGAAGTGCCCAAATCCCAATGTACTGAAACGATAGCATCCAGTTGAATGTGTTGAGGAAATTAGCTAGAACCACTAGGGCATGCACGATCGTGGGGTATTGTGGATCTAGCTCATTTAGTGAGTATGGATCTGTCTCGTTCTCATAACCGAACAAAAGCATGCTAGAATTATTTTTGTTTCCGGTGACCTCATTTATGATAGCAATTATTCCTCCCGTGACGTGAGATGTGAAGGAAAGCGTCAAGCAGAATATCCAAGAAATGTGGGTGACAAGAAAAACCTGTTAAGAATTTCATAACCTGACGGACGACGACTGACAAGCGAAACATGGAAAAATACTATCGTTCTAACTTGTAAAAAGGCGAATAATAACCTACAAGCCGAGTCCTTGGAGCACACTGAAACTTTAAAAAGAGGGATGAGGCAACATCGATTCCCTGATTAAAAATGCTGGTGAAAGTTTTCCCTGTCGTCCACAACTGTAAAAAGAATGTACTACAATAGGCCAGAAAAAAGACGTAAGAAATCTTGACAATTTTCGACAACACAGTGTTCGGATCCAGTGAGGCAGGTGAAATTTTCACAAAGAGTCTCCAGAGGATAGCCAGTGTCCAGAGGGCACAAACCACCTAACATTGAAACAGACATTTTCACATGAAATGCTAATCTCTGAATAATTGAAGTGCACTGTTGTATTTTTTTATCATACTCTACGAGTCATGGATGCCCTAATAAAATCAAACCGTCTTGTTGTCCCATTGTACACAATTCTATCCGGGAATGGGAACATGTAATTCAAAAGGAACACAATTGGTTTAAATATGTCTACAGCAATTGCACTCTCCAATTCTGTGACTGGGTCAAAATCTGGTACTGTTGGAGATTGAGGTTCTACTCGGGAATAGGATTGAAACAGTTTTTTGGACACTTTGATCTGATGCAGTTTCATTTGAGAGGTTTTTTCAAATTCAGCTTCAGGATCCACAGAGTTAAAGAGCTGCTGAACCATTTTAAGAACCTTGACACTTGAGAGATCAAAGTGTGGAGAGGTGTTAGCTTGTAGACTGGACATGGGCGTCTATAGAATCTTAAACTATTGTTCAAAAACTATGTCAGGAGACATTATTTGTGCATAAAATTGAAAATATTTTTTTATCATTCAATTACATCGATTGCTTTCATTTCATCATTTCATATCAAGTTTATGTTTTTGACCATTGCATCATCATAAAACGATAATCTGCTGATTTGCTCTAAATTTGAGGGTACACATTAAATATCTTGATTGTATGACCTCCTTTTAAGATGATTAAAGACATGAGCGCAAATATAATTTATTTGGAAATTCAATGACGTAACATGTACGTAAAGTGACAAGAATAAAAATGTACTCTAGTGTCATTTGTACAAATCCGAAACGATTCTCTAGTGCTAGTCCATTTCCCGAATCCTCATAGAAGTTTTAAGTAACTAAACAGAATTCTAGTATTATTTTGGCATCGAATCTTTGACGTTTATGATTAGCTGCGTGTCAATCGTCACCCTTACATCAATAAGCTTCACTTTTGTAATTTACTCTACTACAAATAGCCATTTTCCGACCGACAAGCCGCATAATATGCTATGAGAAAGTATTCTTGACGTGCCTCCTACCTTGGAATTTTTCACAATAACTATCAACTATCTTCTTATTATGCATACATAATTTAGCGAAACCTTTTTTACGGTGTTGGCTCAAAACTCTCTGAGAGCATTTGTTTTGTATCAGATCAATGAAACAAAAGTAAGTAGAGCCCGGTAGGCGATTAGTCAAATTTCGAAAACCACATTGCCCAATGAGCACCACCATTAACGTTTACACTCTCTCGGTTTTCAAAGAATGCAGTTTTACAGGAGGAAAGCACCAAGGAAAAAATTCCCTTTTACGATGATGAGACCGATAAAGCAACTCTGAGAAAGACAGCCAAGCCCATCCATGTTTTATGACGTACAATTCCGATATTTATTGTTACACACCGACTTGTCTATAATAATACCTCAAATTAGTTCCCTTTTACAATAAAAAAGAGTGAAATTGACTTGGCACGGGGAGAGAGCTACTATACTTGCATTAAACACACCACCTAAACAAGGATGAGTCATCACTCACACCAGCAGCAGCGCCATCATCATCTGCACACTTTACTATATATTTCCTAATGAAAACAAATGAGAATGCCAAAAATTGAAAAGTTGCGTTTTCAATTTTGTAACCTTTTCTCATGCACAAATTTTATAGACAAGAGAACAATATATTATATACATGTCTATAGACAGTATAAAAAAATCGAAAACCACATCTTGTTACCATCATCATCATCATCATCCTTCAGCAAAGTGTGTAGGCTGTGGTAGAGGAAGAAGGGAGACAACAGGCACATGATATGCAAGCGTGCATTTAAAAACCTCTAATTCTAATCTTCTACAGTATTGCAGAAAAATGAGATAATTTTTGAAGTTATTGAAGCACGAATGAGGAAAAACAGAAGATTTCATAAAAGTTAACTTTCACCATTTTATGGGATTCCTAATAATTGTATTGTACTTGGAAATGCTCGTTTGCTACCACATCTCTGGAATTATTGGGGAGCATAAAAAATTTGTAATCCAATGAATTTTTGAAGATTTCTTTTAGAGTCTGATGTGATCTTCATCAGATCACTGAATGAATAAATGACACATGGAAGATTTGTTCAACTCTTAATTGGCGTTCGTTGTAAAACAAGTGGGACATTTGGGATGTGTTCCGGAATGATGGTTATGGTTTATGCAAGTGTGTATATAGTTTCTTGCAAACTACGTGATTGCAAAAAAAATAGAGTTTTTTGTGACTTACAAGTGAGAAATGTGCAGATCAGATCATTACCAGAAATCCATAAAAGCAATGGCTTTTTTTTCTCAGCTTCGAGAAAGCGTTCTTGCTTGGCATAGAAAGGGAGAAGAATAGCGCAACTGTACACATGAATGGTTTTGTTTGTCTGTTGTGTGAGTCAAAGTCTTTCGTGTTGACTTGATTCTCCTTTTGCTAAATTAATTGAATTTTTCATGTAAACACCGCGATATTCGTTTGTCTTGATGCTGACGCTATTTAACTTTTCATTAAGTTTTAAAAGCAGTAAGAACATTTACATGTGTAATTTTGTGCAGAAAGGTCTATGAGATATGGTGATACATTCGACGTTATTAACGGCGATTCAACGCATAGAATCATGACTTTCATACATGCAAATCTGCTCCTGCCCATGCATTTTAAAAAATCAGTAAAGTGCAATAAAATGTCAAAAGTATATACCTACCTATATACGCTTTCTTCAAAGAGCCCCGACACACGTTACGCAAGCATCCTCATAATGTGCATAATTAATTTAGTTTCTGCTGATGACGATTACGATGATGTAAGTACTTGTCTCGCAGGAAGCTTATTCCCTCTGAGATTTCTTATTTTATGAATGAAAAGACACATTGTGAGCACAACGTACGTAGTACATTCCTTCGCAGAGAAAATTGAAATTAACCTTTGCAAGGATCAGCCAAAGAATGAGAACTTGTTTTCTTGGAGTGACGTCAATGGAGGAAAAGATGATTTCGAAAATTCATTCACTCTTCAGAACTGTCCTTCTTGCATGACTTAAATGGTTTGGTATGAGGCTTGAAACATTATCTTTTATGGTTGTGAAAGTTATTGGTATTTGGTTGTACATATCATTTGGGAAATATACTTATTCCATGAAACTGTAGATCTTGGATGAGTATTTCTTTTCAGAGATCATCATGAGCTTCCATTACCTGTTTTTATATTATATTAGTAATATTAGCATAATATTGAGAGTGATTATGTCTGTATTGCTCTCTAAGTCTGCATATTTGGACAGCCCACATTAATATATACGCGTGCAGAGTGTTCATGTTTAGAAATATGTACATCACACATCACCACAAGAATCTCAATGTGTATTTGAACAACCGTAATAAAAACTAACACTGAAAGTGCTTTCTAGTGCAAACTTTGCATTCGCGAGATACAATAAATATGTAGTGACATGCTGTACACGATGCTCATAAACTGGCACATAAATTCCTGTAAAACCCTGTTTGTTCTGGCTTTCCGGCGAATTTCAATGGGAAATGCGGTGGGATGGAGGATGTCTCTCCTATTGTTAGAAACGATGGAATTCTTTAAATTTAAATAAAAGTTATTGCATTCTATATTTGTGTACATTTTTTTGTTCAAACTCGGCGGGCAATGCAATAACTTGGTCTAAAAAAATATGATAATATGAGCTTACTGTAGAACTTAAGTAGACCTCTTGAAAGCAAGATTGAAAACGATTCAAAATCGTAATCAAAAATCAATTAATTTGGTAATCCGTCATCGTTATCTTAATTGGAGTGCTAAAAACAAGGCAAAAGATAATCTACATGATCATATTCCTATATGTATCTGCAGCTGATAATGTGCAATGCACTTTTATACTAGATAAAAAAACGGAGAGTTTGAATACTGTCGGTGCTGTTCCGAAAGCATTACACTTTGGTGTGCACCTACTAATAACCATGCAAGAGTCTATACCGTTACACCGGACCGCTCCGAAACTGTACCGTACACTTGCAAAATCTCAACTACACGATGAAGAAGAATCAGAGACTGATAAGCTCCCGTGCTGATATGTTCGAAAAGCAGACACATAATATCATGTCGTGCATACCTACTCCTGCTTCCACAAACACATTGGGAATTCGTTGTTGCTGACTGACTGACGAGTTCCATAAGCCACTTGGTGGTGATGTTGAAATGGGTAAAGTCAGCAACGCTCGTACAATTTTAGCACTTACAAAAAATCCATGAAAATGTTGTCTTGTTGATGCTCAGATTTTTTTTATGGTATGCATAATATTTAGCCAACAAAGAGTAGCACATTATGCAATGCCCGTATTTATGGGTGCACTGTAATTCACTCCCGTAATGATAATCTCAAGTACGGTGAAATGGAAACGATGATGATTACGGTACAAGAAGGATAGTACAAAATTGACTTCCCCTCTGTTTATT
>JAQIXW010002643.1:0-14891 GCA_034700685.1 Willowsia buskii | reverse complement strand
CCTGACTTCTGAGAAATGGTCAATGTGCGTGGTTGTGAACATAGGGAAATACTTTATTTTCGTTCTGGCCGTAACATATAATGTACACGTAGTTTATTTAGTGAATTATTTACTATGATCTGATAACATTGGTTATTAAAATTCATTACTTTTCACTCCATAGGCCAGAAAATCTGCTTAACTTTTGTAATGCTAACGTGGGAATTACAGTACGTGAGTTAAGCCTACACACTGATCACAAATTTTCCTCCTCTTATTATAAGATTGTTCCCACATAAAATATGTCCTCACAGGAAATCGGTTGGATCACTTCATATTATTCGTAGTATTTATTCATTATTCATGTAATCATAAATAATAATATATAATAGCTAACTAATAATTCCAGGAAATACAATAATAATTAAACCAACACAATATTTCAAAAATACATAGCATATAAGCGTAATATATGATTTTATAACATATTGATTTAGATATTCCACTACTATTGGCATTAACGAATGTGAACATTTAATATTTCTAAATAATTGTGATAGCCCATGTTCCAAGGATCTTAGAAATCCTTAAATATATTTTTTAATTTTGAATCTCCAAAGTGTTGCAAATAGCATTTAAAATCAATAATTTTCTGTTAAGGCTTCAAATACCATTTCCGCTGGATTGAATTGCCCCGTATGCTCAGCGACCGTCCAATTGATTCTGAAGAATTAATTGCTTTTTTTTTGCTTTTCCTTTAGTGCGGAGCTACATACAACACTCCCGTGATATCTTAGAAATCCTGCTATGTAGTGAAGTTATTATGCTAACTATTGTCCTTTGCATAATCTTTTTTTTTCACATATTAATTTCAGCTCTTGATATAAATACTTTCAATGCATAGTAACTAACATGAGATTGTCATGCTTTGAAGTTATAGATACCGTAAAATCTGATATAAGCGCCGGGGCAACTATTGTACTCTGTCCATTTTTTGGTAAGTAGACGCCGGGGTGCTTATTAAAGGGGGGCGTGTAATAGAGGGAGGCGTTTAAAGTACTCAGTCGACTTTTGAGTTTTACTCCATGACTCCATGTAAATATGAGTCAATATGTAATGTATATTTTTTGCTAATTTTCACCATATTCTATTTTGAGTGCATTAATAAAAGATAAAACAAAGAGAATGCAGCATCTTGCATAAAGAATGCAAACCAAATAGCTAGCAGATCAATCAATTCTTCATATATACCTACAATAACAATCAAATATTAAGTTTAATGATATAAATCCTGTTTGTTAAGTCCATTTACATGTCCAGGCTTGCCATTGCAAGTGTTTATAGACCGTTACGGTATTTGTGCAAGAAAAATTTTGGGAGGCGTCTATTAGAGGGGGGCGGGTAAAAGAGGGGGGCGTTTATATCAGATTTTACGGTAATCATATATTTTAGCTTTACATTACTTTTACGATCGAGCTGACCACATATTACTTAGGTGCGTAAGCTTCTTATTGCTTTTTTCCGTGTCTGTCCGTCTATATGTATGTCTGTCCAGACGATATCTTTCAAAAGCTTCACCCTATTTTCTCCAACCTAGGAAAACGAGTACCTTGGACCATGGAGAGGAAGCCTATTGATTTTCCGGTCTTGATCATGGCCCAGAGAAATGAGAGCCTGCGGAAGGTACCCTGCCTGCTGTTTGCTAGAGGAATCATAGTGAAAACTGGAAATACGCATAGCTTCTACATTAACCACACTTCTCACTTCTTGTAGCGAAGTGGCAGCTTGGTCGTTCAGTTAAGCCGTCAGATCATGCGAAAACGGGTAACGCGTACGAATCTTGGTGGAATCGATGTAATTTTTGCTTTGTTTTTTAAGTCGCTTTATGAACCAAAAGTTGTCCTATTCGTCTGTCAAAAACTAATTTGACTTGGAGGTTTTTAAATGTTAAATTTTATATTTTAGCACTACATCTAGTTACAAATGAGATTTTGATTATTTGATTTGTTGATCCTTTAATTCCTATGATGCTTACGCTCCTTTGAAACTCCAGTTGTGCGGGTTTATTATGTATAAGCTCAAAATCTTCTTTTCATATGCCAATCCACATGGACTCCCGTATATCTATCTCATTATGCTATCCCGTCTTTATAAAATGCAAATCTTATTTTCAAAACAGCTACAAATTTCAGCATCGATCACCTATGTATGTAAGCCATTGCTTTTCTCTTCTTGTCGTTGTAACCTAAGTCAATATTACACCCCTCAATTGGAGTGGATCAACTTAGAGTCCAGTTAACAAAATTTAAGGTATAAGATGGAAGGTAATTTGAAGTACGGCACTGTGTGTCAGCTCTGAGTTCACCCGTCATCTATGTTAAAAAACAATGAAAGGAGGTTGGACATCAAGTCGAGGAAATAATAATGGCAACATATGCTACCCATGCTTTTAAAAAATTATATAGCACTAGGCTGTATAATACTGTGTAAACGATAAATATAATGCCCATGTCATTAAAACGACTTTGGGCACGCGTTTCTTCATGATCGATTAAATATTTCAAGCAAACAGGAAGTGTGTCGTCAATTGGTCGAAATCACAACGCTCAGCGCACTTTTTACCTTTAAAATTCCAGTGCTTAGAATACACAATAGTGTATATAGCTTGAAGGAGCTGTACAATACATTATATTAGTCAGTATTTGCTTTGACTTACTTTCATTACTTTTATGCGGAACTAGGTTTTTGAGCAAAGTTAAGATTTCTTTCGTAAATTCAAAACATACTTATTTTGTTAAAAACATCGACATCACACACAAAAATCTACGGTGGATTAGTTTCCACAATTTTATTAAAGTTTAGTAGAAGCAAAACTATTTCCAAGTTTTAGTAGTATTTAGACAAAACAAAGAGATTTGCAACTTGCAATCAAAACTCTAGTTTTTACAAGGAAAATAGCTGTAGTCTCAGAGTTGTCAAACAATATTTTTATTTAAACAAAACCTGTAAGAGCTTATATAGTAGCATTTAGATTTAATATTATATTCAGTTGTTAAGCATCCTTGTTATCGATTATGGTTACAATATAAGCATAACAGATAGTTGGAACAAAATACGATAGCTTTTATATTGCAATAACACTAAAAAGGATTAACTATTTATAGCATACTTGAGTATACACTAAACGTCAAGTTATTCTTATTCTTTACGTAAATCTAATACTATCACAATTTCAAACTATTACTGCCAACTATTAACCAAAAACCCTTGATTAAATTGCCCATTGAATCAACTTAAAATTAGTGAGAGCGCTAATTGTAGACCTTACTTAAACCAAAACTTTGTTTATTCATCATTTATATACGCACACCAAATAAGTTGTAGTCATTGTAGCAAAATATGAAAATGTTTGCAATACTATATATGACCTTTGTCAGTTCATTCTTAAATGCTGAAATCAAAGCAAAGTTGATTCCCAACTTCATAGATTATCATAAAAACGTAGAACTATCCCACTACATATCCATGCATTTGAATACGTTTTCAGAATGCATTATTCATGTTCTAAATTTTCCTGGAATAGACATTAGTCCATTTCTTTTACAAGAACCAATTCTCCTAAAGCGCTACTATGCAAATTTAAACATGCCACGCTTCCTTATAACACCTGTGGAAATAAGCAACGAATCCTCAATCCAATCATATCTCCAGAGCGACAAGTTCATACAGTATATTAATTTTACTTTAAGCGACGAATTTGGCTTGTCACACAGAAGCACCAAATGTGAAGCAAGGATTTACTTGCACCCTCCATCTGGCCCATCAAATCCAGCTTTGTACAGCATACAAAGAAATGAGGCATTTCTAAAAGATCCCTTCTGGATTGATTTGATGCTTGAATATGCATCACACAATTGGAAAATCTCAAACATGAATACAGTTCACCGATACAATCTACTCGTGTTTGAAGGTGGACCACATTCAAAGCACACGAATGTGAACGTTTGGATGTCAACAATTTGGTCATTTCCAGAATTCCCCATTGCCTCTGAAACTACGCTGTTGTGGGATACATCAAGAAGTCAGTATATGATCCACTGCAAGAATTGTAACCCATGTAAACCAAAACATTTTATTTTGCTAAATATCCTACCAATAAATACGCATCAGTTGCACAAATACGAAATACTTGTTCAGCAGCTTGCCCTGGATCCACCTTGGATGCTGGTTGACAATCGAGATATTCCAAGTTTCTTCTGGGACATTAAGTTTGAGCAAATCGAACCGGTTCTACACGTTATGAATAATTTTCTTGAGAAAGGTATTGTCAAACAATTCCTCGTTGACGTTCACACAATTATGTTTCTTAAACCAAGTACAACCAACATTACTGTCGATGGAATATCTACAATATTCACAGACAACAAACGGATGTTAAGGATAAGCAGTTGTGAAAGCAATAGAATGATTGTGTATCACACAGCTTTCTTGCCAGGATTATTGTATAAATTGGCAGATAATTTAGCTGGGTTTCCAGAGCTGGGGTTAGCATTTCGTAAAACAGGATTGCGGTTTGTAAGTTGTCACATGGAAACTTATAACTGGATCTACAGTCTGCAGCAACTTGTAACGTGTTTTGACAAATTTTCATGGATTTTCCTACTAATGTTATGTTTACTGGTAATCATAGTGATGACGAAGCAGGAAGCAGTAAGTCAAAAACTGTTTGGAGGCGTTAAACGTGCAAAAAAACAACGTGAGCAGAAGTTCGAAGACGTCTCCATAAAAATATTTGCCGCAATTTTAGAGCAGGGAACACACCTGTTGCAGCGACCTCAAAAAACCAGAAATTCAATCGTGATTTGGTTGACATTTTCGCTGCCATTGGTATTTTTAATATTATGCAATGAATACAAAGGAGATAACATCACCGCATTGACTGTAGAGACGCCAATAGGCCCATTTGATACTTTCGACTCCCTTGTGAAGAATAAATTTCGCATCGCTGTTCTCCCAAAACAGCTAAGTAATAAGACCATGTCGCTTCTTCCAGAAAAAAAAATCGTTAGTCTTTCATTACATCAGGAAAACAATCACGAAGCCTTTCCTTTTGTTTCATTATTGTGGTTTTACGTAAATCAGAATGCGGAAGACTGGCTGTGGCTTGATCAAATGAAAACGTTTGCATCTGAAAGAACACGGCTTTACCTGAAGTATTTGGAATTGATTCCCAATTGGAAGAAGGCAATAGACAAAGAAAGTGGTAAACTAAGCCCTAATTTTCTTACTTCTTTGGTAAATATTTATTTGAAAACATGCAACCATACGGCAGTTATACTTAACGAGAAAACCGCTTTATTTGCACATCTAAAAATAAGATCCACAACAACACTTGGTGATTTCGCGTATATTGGAAAGAATTCGTTACAAGAATATTATAAAGGATACTCTTTCTTTGGTCACGTCCCACGATCTTTCCAGTTAAGGATTAAGAGGCTGCCGCAATCTGGAATTCTGAACTGGTGGAAAAAATATTATAATGATTGGATGGATAGATTTACAGGAAGGATTATACGGGATATGGAAGCAAATCCTCGTAAAATTAATGTGATTGCTCTCGTATTTATTCTTTGTTTTGGATTTGCAACTGCAAGCCTGGTGTTTGTTATATATGAGAACAGAGTTATTGCTAAAGTTTACGCACGGTTAAAACTTTTGGGTTGTCCTACAAAAACTCGAGTCAGAAAAATTGAATAATAGAAATATTATGAACACACAAAAATGTAAGCACCTAAAATTCATGAATAATATCTTGCTTTTTTAGAATGTACAATCTTGGGGTCTTTCTTACACTATCATCACCATACGTAAACAATATATCAACAACAACGAAGTCATCAAGAGTTTTTACATCAAATTTAAGAATGTTTTTATAAACTTCATTTTAATTTACTTCTTTCACATGCATCGAAACCTTCTATGGAGAAGTTTAGTAATTTTGATTTAAAAATATTTTTAATCTGGGCTTGAGATCAAAATGTGCACTTTATAACAAATAATACATAAATGGCATCCTCTGAGTCATCTCCCTTTTCGGTCATATCCCTCCGTGCACCCTTTTTAACGGTTTTATTTTATCAAAAATTTAAGAATTTTAATTTAAATTCATTAGGTACAGAAACTTTCGTGCGAGTACTTGCAAGATCATTATCTAAACAATCATATTTTATCAACAAACATGAGCCAACTCATTAAATTAGAGGTGAAATTTGTTTTATTTCTACGCCCTAAGCATAATACATAATGGTCGTTATACATATTTAATAAAAAGTCCTCAAGAATCAATCTTTTTAATTTGTAGCAACACAACATAATTTCCAAAAAATTATCATAGATATATGATTCCATAGTTAACATTCAGTACGACTACTCAGAAAACAAATTCCTCAATACTTCATCATTCGATTTATTACATCTGTCTATATCGTTGTTGGAGGGTTACTGTCTTTTAGTAGCCACGTATTGCTAATTGCTAACCAGAATGACCAGAATAAATATTTAATACCTTATCTTATTTATCTTATTTTCTTATTAGTAGCATATCAATCACTCTATTCATACAAAACATTTCCAGCACTAATGGCGTAGTTTTCTCTACGAAATTCGATAATCCAAGACTAATTCTTGCAACCATAAACGATTTCAAGCATGCTTCCAACTTTTTTCTTTCGCGATACCCGAAACGATTTCCACGCAGTCTTACCAACTTACCTAGTCTTTCCAACAATTTGACAGAATCCTGATGAAAATCACCAGGAAAACCGAAGACGATCAGGTTTATCATTATAGTTTGCATAAGGCCTGCTGAAAAGAATATGCAAAGTGATAAGGGAATGTTTGATGCTTCCTCAGATGATTCGCAGATCAAAAAATATGCCGAGACTATTTGAGCAACACTACTATCGGATAGGAGTCCCAGAAGAACTGTTCTCATTGCAATACTAAATTGTGTGTTTATCAGCTGAAAGGATCGATATACTATCAAATGATTCATTAATTTGTCGTTGGTAACCGAAGTTTTTGATGTCACTAGGTTTTCAAATTTCCTGAAAAAAAGTGACGAAGCAGATATATTTTAATTGTTGAACAAAACACCAGTAAGTATCAAGTTGGTTGGTATTTGTACTTGGTTACCACTTACCTGCCAACAACTTTTTGGCAAAATGAAAGTGTCAAAGTTCCAACCAATGTCTCCACAACAAGCCGATACCCTTGAATTCCACAAATATCCCAAAATAAAAAATTAACAACGAAGATAAAGATTTTGGCAAGTATTTGCAATGTTGAACTGCAATAAGTGTCTGTTTCAGTTAGCGAATCGAACACAAGTCCTGGCAGATTTATTGGCAATGATGGATGTAAGACGCTAGCGATAGCCATACTAGGGGCAAATACAAATTTGCAAAAATATTGGGTAACTTGACATGTCATCTTGGCCATTTGGATCCAAATAGTAGTTTTAATCTGCATGTCTAAGAAATTTAAGAAGTTTACTTAAGTTCGTCGAAGACTGAAAAACAATTATATTTTTCTTACTTTTTCCAAACATTTGCTCAAATTCAATTGCTCCATTTATAAACTCGACAAGTTCTTCAGGACATTTTCCACGAACTCTATATTCTTCTGCTGCTATGAGACTTGACCCAAGAAACAAAAACAATAAACCTCTGTTCATCAATACATGGCTTTTGTCACTTGTTGAGCTTAGGGACTCTCTTGGATGTATAATTCGAAAAATAAAAATTCCTGAAATGAGAGAAAGTAAAATGAATCTCGCAAAATATTCATGCCGCACACATTTTTCTTCAATAACGCGAAAAAGATTTCTTGATTTATCAAACTTATAAATACAACCAGCCGCTTTGGGATGGCTGAGCAAAGACTGCTTAAAATATTTTAAGAAATTTTGTGAAATAAGCATGATTGCTGTTGAGAAAATATTTTGCTGCAGCTTTGTTTAGCGTAATGTATGCCAAATGTGCTTCAAACTACGAATAAAATTTTGGCGCAGCGCAAGCAATAAATTATGTGCGCGTGTGTAGATTTATTTAACATCAGTGCTAACCCAAATGCTAGTACAAATAAAATATACTATTTATTTTAAGCGGTAACATACGAATTATTAAAATTGACATGGAAATTCCGTGGTTTGAGAAACTTAACAACTTCAGATGCCAGTTTTGATAGTTGAAACATAATCCAAATATTTGATGTTCGTTTACGGATATGGATTTTTAGTAAAAAAAAAAAGAAATTCAAACATCAATTGGGTGGGTCCCTATTAGTAGAACAAACGTGAAAGGTTTAATATCACATGTTAAATCTCGTATACGATATTATGCTGAGGCTCACGAATTTTCACTCGCAGTAAAAAAAATATTTCTACCCGGTTGCGGGTTTAGGGGTTTATCATAAGCTGAACAACATTTTCTAAAATATATTGAAAAAAATTAGGAAACCGACGTCAAAATATATGTTATCAAAATAACAATCCAAAAAAGGTTTTCCTAAAAAACTTAACAAGTGTGTTTTGATTACTTATTAAATTACTCATTGAAGTTTGTCCTAAAATGACATACATTACGTTATCATTTCAATAATTTTAAAATACATAATTGACACGTACATGTGAGATATCTTGAACAAGGAAGCGTAATTGTGGCAGGAAAATGAAGGTTTGATTAAAAATTTATTAATTTTATAATTGATTTGACTATTAAGTTGATTATCGGAAAGTGTATGTTAAGTTAATGCGGATGACATTTAAAACTGAAAAAATACAAAATAACGGACGGAAGATCTATCGTGTATGTGTTACTTTAGCTAGACAACATTTACATTTATCTACATCTGATCATGTTCTGTTTGTTTTTCTAACATACAAAATATTACATTGATTGCTTTTGTTTAAAAAATTAAGCTTATCGTTTCACTTATTATTGAGGTGATTGTGTCCAACCAAATTCACCATTGTTCCAGGCTGCACCAATTGAAATTTGGTATTCGCAAAAATAATCAAATTTTTTCTATGCGTGTGAAAAGATCTCATAATCCATACAACGGAGTTAGATCTCCTATCCCACGGTTTTATGAACATTTTATGAATTCATGGAAGTGATCTGATATGATAGAATCATTCATAATATGAATATTTAAAACAGTTTGAAAATTGTTTGCGAAACAGTTCACAGAAGTGCGATACAGACTGGTAGTGTCCCTTATTTTCAACTTGTTAATATGAAAGGTGTATTCATTATGTCGCGCAGGATGACAGTCATTCTTTCGAAATTCATTACAAATAGAATAGAGATATTATTTAGGAAATTAGAAACAGAGATAAAATATTAGTTAGTTAAAACGATAATTTTTGTATATTATAATTTGTCATTTTAATTTATACAAGTTTGAAGTTAACTCAATAAAGTTTTAATAAACTATTTTAAAAATTTGCTGTAAAATTGCACGAAAGTAAAATGCAATACAATAAACATTTATTGATAACATTGATCTACACTCTGTTACAATAATCTTACTTCATATTTTAGCAGTTACAGGTTTTCATTTTTTCCGGTTTCTCCATTTGTCCATAGTTACTCCTCCAAGAAATTCATAAAGAAGTGATGCAAACATTTGACAGTTCCATTCCTTAACATGGTACGGCCTTTTAACAAATTTTTCCTCATGCATCCATACAAAAACATCCTGCATTGTAGTCTCTTGTTCTGCCTCATGTTCTACCTCATGTTCTGGTCTTCCTTCAGGTTTCACACTTCCTTTGCGCTCACTACCCCACTCATAGTCCATTACAGAGCTTTCGTCTTTTGAACGCTGAACAAAGATTCCCCTAGTATTCAACTCAAATGTCCAGTACCAATTTGTTGATTCCACAAGTGTGAATTCATGCCATGCCCCAAGCAATTTTGGAAACCGACCAAGGTTGCGCTTCCAAATAGATACCTTCTCGACTTTCTCTTGGGAGGCGTCCATATCTTTGAAATAGGTTGGAACCTCTTTGTGTTTTAGTTCGGTTGAGAAATACAACCTGGCTTTCCAGTCACCACCCTTTGATCCTGATGAGCTGCTGTTGCACCATATGCAATAATAATAGAAAATTAAAATTAAACTTATTTTATATAAAATCAATAAAATGAGATGAATTCATATCAAATTTAAAAATTACCCGGACATTCTTAGGACACTTTGGTAACCCAAACTTTTTTTGCATCTATCTACACTGGACAAGTGTGATAACCTTTTAAGCTCAAAATGAAACTGAAGATTTGTAGGTGAATCTATTTGCATTTTATGCTTACGAAATAAAGTGTTATCATGTAAAAGTAAGTCTTTTTGCGTTACATGATTTTTCTCTTTGAAACAAACACTAAAATATGTCAACTAAAGCTGTTTGGTTGTTTAAACAAGAATTCATGACTTGCATTTTTGCACAGTAAAGCCCAAAGTTTGGACTCTCAAATGCTCCTTATCATGATAGTAAATAAGCTGGAAAAGTTATCGGCATTTTTTTTACAATGATTAGACGTTACCAGGTTGGGTAAACAATCAATGAATTTTCAGCTTCGGATTGCTACCATTGTTTTCTTGTTTTGGAATAAAAATTATTTGGTGACTTTTCTGTTATAAATCATTTATTTATCTGACACATTTTTATGCTCTTTTATTTATATTTACACTCTAAAGATTTTACAGTTACAAAGCAATATAAATGTTTTTCATTGCAGTGTGCCGCAGGATCGCCTTTAACAGTCACAATCTCTTAATCTTAAAATATACAAACTTACTCAATATTTTTATCAAATAACCAATACCAATTCTCATTTTAAGTCTGGCCGACTCAGTAACATTTACAAAAGAATACAATAAACGAGTAATCATGTAATTTGTGATCCAACAGATTTACAACTTAATGTTAAAATGTCTTTCCCACCAGACAATATTCAAACCTAACCAATTCAATAATTATGTAGCATCTTTTGTTCTCCATTTCCTACAATGAGTTGGATTACAAATAGATGAATATTTTGTGAATATATTTTGTTTGTATTATAATATGATATGGGCCATGAGCTGTTTAATATATTATATATTAACTTATTTTACTGAATTATTCTAACTGGCTAAGATAAAACTCCAACATTTATACAAACTTTCTATATTCTATGAATCAAACCAGGAATTTCTCTTGATATAGAATCTTAACTTTGTTTAGTAATAAATGCTACAATCAATCAATTATGTTAGGAGTTGAGTTCGCCACTTCTACAGAAACAATTTCCATTTTATGGGTTTCAATTTTTGCTCTTATTTGATTCTAAATTAACTTGATCTGCTTTTGGCTTTTTCTTACAAATTGTTAAAAATTTCATCAATTTTGATTTTCCACCACGAATAATTAAATTGGTTATCCCTATTTTTCTATGTTTTGAAACACTTTTGTAATTTTCCACTTTATTGAGCCGCTTTTGAAACAAATGCTTCACCAAGTTTCTCAACTTATCTTTGCACTCCACTAAAAAGGTAATGAAGCTTATGAGAAACACCACTGCTTGTAAAAGCCCAACAGCGAGCACATCCTGAATTTCAACTTGATGCCCTGGAATGGCTTTGATGGAATTCAGGTTTTCAAGCGTTAATCTATTATAATACCTATTCGCCTCGAGAGCCCACCTCTCCCACTGCTTTAATATCCCATTGTCTGCAATTGTCTGGAACGTTTCAAACAACCACACACGATTCATCGTGTATACCTCTCTGTATTTTAAGTTTATTTTAAATATTTCTGGTAAAACATAGCACTCTGCATCCTTTATGCCGAGACCCTTTACAATTCCATTTCTGTAAAAGAGTGCACCCGCTTCAAAATCTCCGTCCTGTTACTGAGCACTCTTATTTGCGAGCAGTCTATCAAATTCTGTCTGACTGGCATATTTCTTAAGAAAGTGGAAACTGTTGTTAAGAACATCAAGCATGTGTTTTTCCTTGAAAAGGTTGTAATGCAAATCAATCGGATTTACCGCTCTCATGTGATACGGCCAGATTATTTTATACCCAAAAATTAAAATTTCCCTAAAAGTAGAAAATATTTTGGGTGGGTCGGGAATAGTGAGGAGACTTAGAAACTCGTTGCCGTGCACATTCCACACAAACATTCCCACTAGACTGAGTAATAAAATGAGTTTGCCTTGAGAGATGAACTGGGCTGAAGCTACACCAAAAAATTCCCCAAAAACATCTATCAAGATGCGGGCATCAAAAAACCTAAATCTTTTCCAAGATTCTAGCGCAGTAAATGCAACAACTGTGGCTAAACATATTTCCCAAACTTTTAGGCTAAATGGACCCGTCCAAGTGGAAAACCGGATGGCAAATGTGTACGATTGGAAATCTTTTTTGTTGGTTACACAATACACAAGTTTGTGAGCCACGGACTGAAAGAACTGAAGCCCGCTTAGTCTATGAAATTCGTAATCTCCCTGAGAGTGCTTATCCTCCTCGAAGAAAATATTAGTATATATGTATTGATTTGCTATTGGCCATGTTGGTTCATTTTCGTGTATAATGTTCATGGTGATGTTGTGATAGAAGTGGAGAAATATTGCGGACATTAGTCCAGGGTTGCAGAAACGGAAATCGGGTTTCTGAATTAAATCCCAGCAGACTAATTTATTGTGAGCGAACCTTTTAAAATAATGACGGTACCAGACGTATGTAAAGGCAGTGACCTTTCTTTGGTTTCCAAGTCGAAACAGTTTTCGATGTAGCACTACGGGATTTAAAGTCGAGTTGATAAAGCGTTCATCTACGCTGGTAGTTGTGGATTCTTCTTTACAATAACCATTGCATAGAATTGTATACCGTATTTGTAAATTTCCGTTAGCTTTGAAGGGAAAGAGAATTAGTTTTATTGAAGGCCAGTTGATTTGGTCGCCGTAAAAATGTCTTCTGGGGATTTCATTTTTATGGAAGATTTTGCTGGTTGTGGAAATGAAAAGTGTGGATGGTTTCATTCCAAACTTTAGAAACTCGTCGATGTCGCCCCTTTCACTTTTAATGATGGTCAGAAACGGTTGTCTGTGTTTTGAGGTTGTGTTGTACTCTAATGTGTACTCTTTTCTGCTGGAGAAGAGAAGGCTTAAATCGAATTTAGCTGGTACATTTGGCTTGAATATCACATAACGGGATGAGTTTAGGGGAAAGTTGCAGTCTTCCAAGTCTAAGGAGACGAACACGATGTCATGATTGTTTGAAGGTAACTTAACAAGTAGTTTCTGTAGAGTTTCCTTGAAAGCGGGAATTTTGCAAACACTTTCACAAATATTTTGTGTTGCACTAAAAACTATAAAAATGGATAATAAGTGGATATTCATGATTTCAAAGTGAAGCGAATCGGTGAAATAATGGATAATAAAATTGCTAACTGTAGGAAAGTTAATATATTTTTATGTGTCAACTAATTCTAAAATGTGAAATGTAGGTAGCTCCTAAATTTAATTGTTCGTCTACAATACTATTATACCTGGTTACCAAAAGTTAATTTGGTTGCTACCTAATTGGCAAAATATCAATATTTTTGTATAATTAGTTATTCGGCTAGTATACTGTTGATCGATTTCTAGCATCCGATAAAGCTTTAGCGTTTAGCTTCAAAAATGTCCACGTAAGCTTTATTTAAAGCTTACACAAGTTGAACACGTATACCAATTTGTTATCGATTGATTTACTGGCGCAAGCTACAATATCGGAATTCCACTTTTGCGAATTCTGAATACCCCATAAAAATGGCATGCAAATGAATTTGCGTTCTTTAACTGCGCAAAATTACACATGGGAGTTTTGTTCTTTGAAAATATGATGATAAAACTGGAATTTCAATGGTGACAAGGCATATGAAAAGTTTGCTGCTCAAATAATATGTTAGCATTGGTAAAATAATTGTTTTTAAGAAAATATTTCTGAAGTTTTACAGCAGATGATAACACATTCACATACAAATATTTTGATATTAAAGTTTAGTTTTTTTAAACTTTGTTATTTCATAACTAACTGTAAAATAGCTGCCTTAATAAAAATGAAGGCAACGTATTGGCGTATTGATATTCTTGGCATGAAGTGGTTTTCTGCGAAGGTTTAAATACGAAGAATTTAGAGCAAACGAATTGCCTAATATACAGATAGCACTGATATTTTCTCCAGGTTTAGTTGACGCTAAAGGTTATTTTTGCGTTGCTGAAGTCAAATACTTTTAATAGTTTAGTGACGACGCGTATTTAGTGATCGACTCAAAAGCTTTTGTACAATTTAAAATGGTTCAAGCACAAAATATATATGTACTTCATTGACTCATTTTTTTGAAAAACGTCTTACAAATATCTTTACTAAACTTCGATATACAGAAATGCACATGTGTTTTTCTTTGGGGGTATTGTTGAACAAAGCGTGTTAAAATCTTTTAAGAAGCTCTTCTTTGGTAAGCACTAATATGCTGGCATAACGGCAACCACTACCACGACACAAAAGCTTGCGAAAAAATTCCAATTAACGGTACATTCCTATACGCCGACAGGTCCTATTGCCGATCAAAAGCAGCAAATGTCGATAAAAACTCCTTATAGCAGTGAATACCGATCGTTACCCTTAAGACAGGGACGCAGGGAGGGGGGGGGGGCAAAGGGGGCATTTGCCCCCCCCTGGGGTCCGAGAAAAAAACTTTTTTTACGGAGGCAAAAAAACGTTTGCCAAAAAATTGTGTAAAACTATTCATATTTCTCTAAATTTGGCACAATTATTGTTGAAAATATGCTTATTTTCGTTTAAAACATCAATTTTTCTTCGAG